>LPNX011056913.1:221387-256065 GCA_001517045.1 Pseudotsuga menziesii
TATTTGTCCATGTAAAATGAGGAAAGAGGAAAAACCTCACAAGGAAAATCCTCCCTCAAGAATGGACATGACAGAGATTATCAAAAAGGTATTCAACAGGTCCACTTCTTCACTTGAATGAACTAAAAGAACATTGGTGATGGACTTGGTGAAGATGTTGTTGATTCCAAGATCATGCATCAGTGCATGAATGTGTTGTAGACAAAGAACATGTGGAGAGGCCCCTTGATGGTCATCATTTGCTGATGGAGGAGCATCATAAGAATGTTTTTGCTGCAAGCATACTCTAATATAGAAGCATAATCAATAATGGAAAAGATATCTCTACAAACTCTTTCCCAAATAACATCAAAATATTCAATAAAATCTTCCTCATGTGTAGCTGTCATATCATGAATTAAACCATGAATCTTCTTCCCAATTTTATGAAGCACCTGTATAACTCTGTAACAAAGCTCACAAGGCTTTGAAATATCAGAATATATGTCATATACAATAGAAAATATCAAAGTTATGGTGTCTTCATGAGCGAATGGGTCCATAGTGGGAGAAGAGTGGGAAACTAGATCACACTGACAGTTGAGCGAACGTAGATGGTCTAGAGATTTTAAACTTGAATCATAGGTGGTGAGATCAAGTCCAGACATATGGAACAACAATCCCATGAATTTAAATGACATGGATTTCCAACCAATGAATGACATATAAGACATAAAAGAAACATACACAACTGACATAGTATTGGAAACTAGTCAATTTCTAGATTTTCCAACTAGTGAACTTGAGGGTTGTCGGGTATTTTGGGAATCAAATGATTGGGGAAATGAGTCTATGACTGCCATAGGATGTATATAAACCTGTATATCACCTTTAAAATATGAATAGGAAGGATCTAAATGAAGTGGGAAAGATCTTTCAGAAGATACATCGGGAACTAGTAAAAAATGACTAGTTTCTGGAGGAAACTTTGGTGAACTGTTTGGGGTTTCTTCCAAGGAAGGGATGGAGGTTTCATATTCTAATATATCAGAATGTAAATCAGAAACAAAGACATCTGAAACAAGGATATGAGAAATGGGTTTCTCCCAAGCACACAAAGCATGTGCAGGATTACCATTTTCTTGCTTGCGCTCCAATCTTCTTGCAAAATCTGGAACATCAATATTGTTATCTATGAGGAGCTGGGTCATGATTTCCATCTTATTCTTAAATAAGAATCTTTCATGATGTGAAACTTTGCAATAACCACATGTGTTTCTCTCTCTCTTACTCTTCATCCTCCTGGATTTTGAATCGTCGTCACTTGAACTGCAGCTTTCTATATCTGAATGCTTCTTCTCCTTCTCTCTTTGTTGCTTCAAATCCTTCACTTCTTTCCTTTGCCTTAATTTGACACACCAGAAGAAAGGGCTTAATCCTTGGTGGATTTGATGGTACCCATTTGCACTAAATTGTCTTGTTCTTGAGTCAATGACTCCATGAAGTCTGCTAGCACAGGAATCCTCCAATTTCTAGTTGTGAGCTTACTTTAGTGGAATGTCAAAACAAACACAGCATACTCAGGCCCTAGCTTAGAAAGGATAGAAAATATTAGCTTATAATATTTCTTCTCTATTCCACACTATTTCAGTTGAAGCACCAATTCTTTGAACTTGGTGAAGAAGTCTTAGATTGTCTCATAGTGAGTTGGTCTCAGTGAGATTAGTTCATTTTTGAGATGATGGCCTCTCATCTCATCAGTCTTCCCAAATAGTGACTCAATCTTGAGCCAAACTTCATTGGTGTTCCAATAATGTCTACATGGAATAGAAGGTCTCTCGAAATGCTGAGACAAAGGATACCAAATGCCTTATCAATTTTGTTGAATTACTTTGATTTCTCCACACCAGAGTTGGGTTCGACTTCAATCCCCATGGTGACTTTGTATAGGCATTTCGACCTCATATGGATCACCATTTCATCCTTCCATTCAAAATAGTTGAATGGGGTCAATAATACATGTTTTTGTTCCATTTTTCTTGTGCACCAAGTGACATAAAACATTGTTGTACATGCAATGCAAACACTCAAATTTGCTAGAAAATGCCCTAAACAACAACTCAAACACTCTGGTTTTGATTTGTAGCTCCAAGAGTCTCTGATATCATGTGATAATTGCTCCACAGTGATATCTAGGAGCTAAAGCAATCTTTACAATCTAATTTATTCACAATATATGCAAGAAAATAGTAAAAGAGAACAAAATAACACACATAGATGGTGCCAATAGTTGATGTTTATATTAGTGTACAACTTGTAGATATGTATGGTACATACTTACAATACAATGGGGAAACTTTGTGAGCCCTTGGAGGCCCTCTGGATGCATATAAGTGTCAAGCTAGGATTTGACTCGTAAACCCCCCTAGGTGGACCAATAAGCACCCTAACCATACCAAATAGTCACAAATGCTAGTGTGAACATGGTTGGAGCATGCTAGATCATAAATGAAGGCATGGTAGAGCACATGGGTGAGTGGGAGATTCTCTAGGAAGCAATAAATTCCCAAAGAGAGTCCAAAACCACTAGATACATGCACTATCACCTTTGGTCAAACAACTTCCATGTTTTAAAGGATGGGGAGCACACCAAGGAAGACATGTCATCAATGAGGGAGCCTGGGTTGACAGAATGATCAACTAGATCACCTCAACTATCAGGATGATTAAAGTGGAGCGCCTCAACTGTGAGTAAATGAGTCAGAAATCACCTAATAGACCAAGATTGATCAGTATAACCTAAGTTAGACCATATGACATAAGTACAAGAAAAATGAAAATGTCACCTAGGTGTATGACCATGGTACTAAGGCCTATATTATCACCCTCCTGAACTTTTTCCTTAATCAAGCTACCTCAACTTCCACTCTCTTCTCTTGCTTTATTGTCTTCTCTCAATGCTCAAAATTCTACAACAACCTTGTTTATTCTCTCTTGTTTTTATTTTGATAAATGATTGCAATTTAACTGAAAACTCAATTTAACTAACATCTCATCATATGTAAAGGCATATTTTTTTCATTCCTCAAATTCCTTTTTTCATAACTGAAAATAATTTTCACTTTAGATCCATGTTTTTTCATAATCTTCAAAGGGTCATGCATTTGATATATTTTGAGAAGAAATTAATCAGCTTATATTTTCTCTCCTCCCATTCTTTCCCACACAAATCAGTAAACTTATACAAATCTATGAAATGGGGAAATCTTTTTGTGGTGCTTTCGAAACGGATGTGTTGAATTCATATAAGATAATCTGATATCTAATTTCTCTAATTATTTTTTTGTTAGATACATGCAATGAGCTAGTCCTTTTTCATATTGGATGTAGGCCTATATAGAGCCAACCCTTTTTCATGCTGGATGTATCTTCATAGATCCAGTCCTTTTTCATACTGGATGTGTCTCTATAGATCCAATCCTTTTTCATACTAGATGTAGGCCTCTACAGAGCCAAACCTTTTTCATATTGGATGTATCTTCATAGAGCCAGTCCTTTTTCATACTAGATGTGTCTCTACAGAGCCAGTCCTTTTTCATACTGGATGCAGGTCTCTACACTTATATCTGACCATGGGAGGAACCAATCCTACCACCATGTTAGAAGGGAACATCACTTACATCTGACCATGGGAGGAACCAATCCTACCACCATGTCAGAAGGGCATAGCACTTACATGTGAACATGGGAGGAACCAATCCTACCACCATGTCAGAATAGCACAACACTTACATCTGACCATGGGAGGAACCAATCCTACCACCATGTCAGAAAGGCTCGGCACTTACATCTAACCATGGGAGGAACCAATCCTACCACCATGTCAGAAAGGCTCATAAACTCATCACTTCCCCTTGGAAGGAACCTCGATCTAGAGAACACCAAGCTTCTCTCTGAAGTACTCAAACTTCACTCTGGCTAATGGCTTGTTCAACACATCATCTATCTATTCATCCGTCGCAACATACTAGAGCTTCACTGCTCCTCTTTGCACCATATCCCTGATATAGTGATATTTGATCTCGATATGCTTCGACTTGTCATGGAACACTGGGTTCTTCGACAACTTCACACAAATATGGTTGTCGCAATATATAAAAGTAGCATCCAACTGGAGATCAAACAAAACAAACAGTAGCTTCCTCAGCCACACTACCTCACAACTAGCTGAACAAGTTGTGACATACTCTACTTCGGCTGTACTCAGTACCACATAGGAATGCTTCCTGCTAAACCAATAGATCACACCTGATCCCATACCGAAGTAGCACCCGAAATTTCTCTTCCTATTAATGGAACTGCCCGCCCAATACGAATCCACATAACCCTCTAGGTCAATCTTCTGATTCACCTCATACTTGAGCCCATAATCAATTGTACCCTTTAGGTACCTTAGAATATGCTTTGTAACAATCAGGTGAACATGTCTCGGATATGTTAGGAACTGGCTTAAAGTGTTCACAGCAAATAAAATATTTGGTCTCAATTTTGTCAGGTACATCAAGGACCCAATCATTTGATGATACATCATAGCGTCAACTGACTTTAATGAAGCATTACTCAATAGCTTTAGTTTTGATGCCATAGGTGTGGTCATGGCCTTGCAGTCCATCATCCTGAACCTCTTCAGGATCTCTACTACATACTTCCCTTGTCCCAGGGAGATTCCATCTGCACTCTACCACACCTCCATGCCTAGAAAGTAGTGCATCATACCCAAGTATTTCATTTCAAACTCGACAGTAAGCTTCCTTTTCATGTCGGCAATCAACCCATCCTCACTTGTTACAAACCAATCATCTACATATAGTAGGAGTATCATTGGGTTCCCTTCTTCAACCTTGCAGTAAAGGTTGGCATCTTTTTTACTCTTGGTAAAGCCCAAACTAGTCAGGAAGCTGTCAATTCTGTTGTACCATGTCCTGGGTTCTTGTTTCAAACCATACAGGGCCTTCTTCAATTTTCACACATGATTCTTCCTATCATGTATCTCAAAACTGAGTGGCTGCTCCACATACACTTCCTCTTCCACTACACCATTCAAGAAAGTATTCTTGACATCCATCTGGTGTATCTTCCATTACATTACTACAACCAGAGCAAGTACTGATCTAATGGAAGTGTATCTGGCTATAGGTGTAAAAATTTCTTCATAATCTATTCCTTATTTCTGGGAGAAGCCACAAGCCACAAATCTTGCTTTATATTTCTCTATGCTGCCATATGCAACATGCTTGATCTTGTAGATCCATTTGGAATTCACAACATAATTCCCCTCTGGTTTTGGGACAACATCCCAGACATCATTTTTCATGATCGACTGGTACTCCTCGATCATAGCATCCTTCCTCTCTTTCTTTCATGTCGCTTCTTCATAGTTGGAAGGTTCTTTATCAATGATGTCACATAATATGGATACATAAACAGAGTAGGACCTAGTTCTTTTCCTCTCTCTGTGCATTTCTTCTAGAGCCCCATATCTTTCTGCACCTTTGATAGCTTTTCGTACCCATGCGGGTTTCCTCTTGTAAGGATTCTTCTCCTAGGGTGGATCTACAGGTTCCTGGGGCTATTCTATTTCTTTATCTTCTTCTTTATTTGCATCGTTCATAGTTGCATCTTGAATTCTGGGTGCTTATGCTTCTCCAGGGTCTTCAGCAGGTTTCTTTCTGTATTTTTTGTAAGATGAGTCTTCGTAATATTTTAGATCTCTGCTGATATCGATCTTCTTGAATCCTAGGAAGCATATTCTATAAGCCTTCGAGCTTTCACTATATCCCACAAATATACCCTTCTTTCTTGAAGGATCTAATTTTGTCCTCTTTTCTTTCAGAATGTGTATGTACATTAGACAACCAAATATTCTAAGATGACTGACTTCTGGTTTCTTTTCAGAGAAGACTTCTCTAGGTGTCTTGTTCTCAAGTACTCTATGTGGAGTACAGTTCTATACATACACAGTTGTCCTAGCAGCTTCTTCCCATAGATGCATGGGAAGATCTTGATCATGAAGCATTTCCCTTGCAACTTCCATGATCGTTCTATTCTTTCTTTCTGCAACCCCATTCTATTGTGGATTATATGGAGTGGTCAAATCCCTCTTAATCCTTGAATCTCTGCATAAATCTATGAATTCATTTGATGTGAATTCTCTGCCATTGTCTAATCGAAAAGTATTGATTTTCCTTTCTGTGTGATTCTTGATCAAGGCTTTGAATTCTTTGAACTTGTTGAATACTTCATCTTTTTTTTTCAAGAAGTATATCCATGTATTCCTATAGAAATAATCAATGAAAGAAACATAGTATACATACCCACTCAATGAGCTAGATGACATCGGAGTGGATGATTTCCAAGATTCCTTTTTCCTTGCTCTCGCTACTTGAAAATGTCTTCTTTGTGTTCTTTCCTTTCGCACATCCTTTGCAGACATCTTCATGATTTTCCTATATTTCTGGAAGACCTTCAATAGCTTTGCTTGCAAGTGGTAGTTCTCTATAGTGCACATGTGCAAGCCTTCTGTGCCAAAGTTCATTTGGCTCTACGAAGTCTTGGACCAAGGCTTGTTCTGGTTGGCCCTTTAGCTTGTATAATCCTCCCTCTTGCTCTCCAATCAAAACTGCATCATTTATAGTATTTCCCTTTGGCCACAAAAGGACTTGGCAATCTATAAATGAAACCCTCATGCCTTTTTCATCTAATGCAGAGATGGAGAGGAGGTTCTTCTTTAGTCCTGGTACAAACATGACATCCTGCATCTTCATAGACTTTCCTGACTCTAGCTTATAGGAGGATTCACTGCTACCTATTATGGGATATTGGTAGTCATCCCCAAGTTTCACCTTATGGGGTGACCCATGTTCTGATAGTTTTACAAAGGATTCTTTGAATCCCTGCATATGCTTGGAAGCCCCACTATCTATGAGCCAATAATTGCTTCCATGTGTGACAGTTCCCGTGAGGGTAGAAATCAAAACATATTCTTCATCACTAGAAGAGTCTTCTTCTTTGACTTTCTTTCTTGGAGGTTCATCATCCTCTATAGTATGATCATGATGTCTTCTTTTTGAGTTCTTATTATTTTGAGAACCACCTTTAATTCTAGGATAGAATCTGGAGATGTGTCCTTTCTCATCGCATGTAAAGCATCAGATACTAGATAGATCTCTTCTAGGGTTATTCTGATGTGAATGCTTACCTCTGTGATGATGATGGTCCGTTCTGGTTTTCTTGGTGTGTACTATGAGAGTTTGATATTCATTTACCATATTTTCTTCTCGAGCTACTATTCGAGTTTCTTCTTGCAAGCATTCCTCCCACAACCTACTGAAGGTGATTAGGTTTCTTTTAGCACAAATCCCTTGAATGAAGGAGTCCCATGACCTAAGATTGTTATCACAATTTCTTCATTCTCTACTTCTTCATCTACTGCTTCAAGTTGTTCTTTGATCTGGGAGACCCTTGTAAAGTAAGATTGTATGGTCTCTGCATTCTAGATCTTCACATTCTTCAATTGATTTCTCAAAGTCATCTTCTTGTTTATGTTCTTCCCTTCAAATAGCTTGGTCAAGGCATCGAACATTTCTTTAGGTGTCTTTAGGGAGGACACATGTGGTATGAGGTGATCCTTGATTGAATCAGCAATGATCCTGTTGTCCTTGATCAAGTTCTTCTTGTGTAAGGCCTTAGCCTCATCTCCCTCTGGAAATGGAACCTCTCCACTGATGTAGGAGTCCAATTCATTTTCTTCAAGAACTAGTGAGATCCTATACTTCCATGCTCGGAAGTTATCATCTCCCTCAAGATTTTCATTAAGATTGGTGTGATGAGAAATATTAACTGAGAACCTCAAATGGAAATACAAAATATTTAGATATTACCAATTTGAGAAGATGAAACTGGATCTGGAGCTGATCTTCTGCAATGCTGGTTTTCTGGTTCCAGGGTAAATTAGGGTTTGACTTTCCTAGACTTCTACCCAACCAAAAACCTCGATTTTTGTCTCTAAACTTTGATTTTGATGAGAAGCCCTAATTTCTCGATGTAGTGACAATTCAAAAACTGAAAAATGCTCAGAATCAGATTCTGCTTCAACGGAATGGTGCGCCCTTCAATGGAGAGTCATCCTAGCCTCCTTTTGTTGATGGATTGTAGAGAGAGACCCAAAAAGTAATAAACCCTAGCTTCTACAGCTGCACAGTGTCTTCTTCTCATGTTAGCTCTGATACCATGTTAGATTTTTATTAATTAGACAATATGATCTTAGGATCTTATCTGAGAGAATAACATGCACATCAATCAATCACAAGAGATAATAGACACAAATATTTATCCTTGGGGAAACCATAAAGGAAAAACCTCGCAACTTCCTCGGAGATAGAATGAGAACTAATGGCAGCAGTAAAACCAAAAGACAAAAAGATGATCTCCAACAATTGTTCTCTCTCTCACTTAAGCAAGCTTCTTCTCTCTCGCCTATGCACTATAGCTAGGTGAGTGTGTGTCTCAAATAGAGAGGCTCACTCTCTATTTATACTAGTTTCTAACTTGACAATTACTTACTAGAGCCGACTTCTCTAGGAGAGTCTAATAACCCTAGTGCCCCACAACTGTGGTGACTTTACCCCCGACTTACAAAGGAGGGTTAATCTCTATGACTTTACATGACTTGATTACATTAATGATTCTCCTGATAGGAACATTAGGGACCAATGAAATACTATATATAAAATATACAAGTGAATACATTCCGAAGTTACAAATACATCAACAAATGGAAGTTCAATTACTGGGTGTTTTTTGAAGGATAAATTGCAGTCCAATAAAATCCCACATTAGTAGTGGATAAATTCATATGATGTCTCCTCAGCTCGAAGGAACCATCCTCAAGTTTCCATATTTGGATCATCTCACTCAAGATTATCTTGTTGAAGTGTGTTACAGAGAGAAACTTCCTATGAATTGGGTTGTACCACAACAGACAACCTTGACACTAGAAATCAATATTTCCTAATCTGTAAGAGAAACCAAACATCTAACACTAATGGATACTGAATCGTACCTTGTTCGAACGGTTGAAGTAGATCCCCATTAAGCTCTTCCAATTCACACTTGCATTAGCAATTCGCTCTCAACAATAGCAAACAAGACAAGCATGCTCTATAATAATGTGTTAGACCTACTCCAGCATATATATTCAACAATGTATAAGCAATTAAATACATCCATGTATTCCATATTCATATTCAAATGCACATAATTGGACAAGAAAAGATATTTCTATTAATTAATCAAAGATTACAATAGTGACAACCTATGTCGTCACATCTATGAACCAGAGAAATCGAGTCCTCCACCATCTCAATGTTCCATCTCTAGATAGCAAGCTCACAAAGAAAAGGAAATCTTGGGAAGAACACAAAGTGCTCCAAAGGGACAAAGGGATGCAGACTCAAGTATAAGAAAAATGAGGCAACAATGGAATATAGTTTTTGTGCTCTTCAATTCCTCTCCTTCAATGTATGTAAGGGGTTCCTTATATAACACTCCAAAGGGGTAATGGAGAGTCGAATACGAGCGATCTCAAGGAATATGGAAGGCCAAGATTCAGGATCTTCAGACTCCTATGAGGAAAACTCCAAAAATATTTGGACTTATGCACACATCCTGATGTACCCGGGTTTGAGGTCAAAAGCCACGTGTACACGTGAGTATGGGTTTAAAAGTTGTGTACAGCAATAAACATGTGTTTTTTAGGGATGAACTTGGAACATAAAAGTGTAATATAAGTCCATGGGGTCTAAATATTCTGCAAAGGGACAGGGAAGGCCATAAATATATGATCAACCATGTGTGGTAAAATCAGCTATAACAGATTCCCCCTAATGTGTGAGGTCAGAGGGGTGACATGATGGCCAAAATACATTATAAAATCCATCCCATAAGTGGAGTAATTGAGACCCAGGTAGAAGAACCAGCCACTCATCAGTACAATACACTGATCAATCTCTACATGTGACTGCAAATACATGTAGCAATCCCAGATACATAAGAGTACAATGGCCATGAATAGGAATGATATACAAAATGTGGCATGTGTGGTCATCGCCATGTACAATATACAATAAATCAGAATCTCCAAAGTGGCTGAAGATATACAATGGATCAAGATCTCCATAATAGCTGAAGATATACAATGGATCAAGATTTCCATAGTGGATAAAGATATATGATATACATTGGAATCAAATCATGAGAGTTGATATCTCATGAACACTGGCACGATCAAGGAGGTAGCATACATGGAATGCCACCAAGCTAGAAGGTCTTGTACATGAACCGCTATGAGTAGATGTCCTAATATGCGAATAGATGTGTCGAGGTCGAGCATAGTAGTCCATTGTCTGATTATTGGTCAATGATGTATACCGTTAACAGAAGCGAGATCACCCACCAATAATGAAAATGGGAATCAAGGTATAGAGTGCAATCTAACAAGTGTGAATAGATGTGTTGAGTTTGAACACTCAGAAGAATCCATCGATTAGGGGACATTGATGTATTTCCAAAACTGTCGATGGCGAGAGAACCTACCACTGATGATAGTAAGTCTCAAGGCACCCAAATGACTCTATACTCCTATTCGATAATAAATGATCTGAAGTCGATGGAATGGAATCCGTTGGAAGGAGAGATTTAAGGAATTCCCCATCAACCAACACGAGGTACTCAACAACGTGGTATAATGTGGAAGAACTCGAACAAGATGTGCACGGACTAGTAATAGTATCGGGAATGGTCGACATGCAAAGTCAAGATAACTAAGGAATGTTCGACTCAGGCTTCAACTTCCTTCGTACAAGAGCATAAAGGAGAATGGTGACTGAAGGTAGGAAGCATGGACTCAATGTGAAAACTAGGACATCTCTGTGACACAGGAGGCATCAACAGAGGCTCCATAAGGACTAGAAGCTTAACCAATCGATGGAGATAAACTCAGAGTAACAAGTACAACTCCTAAAGTCAAACTAATAACCCAACTAACGGATGTGATATACAGTACTCTGTTTGAAGGAAACGCGACTTGACTGCTGCCAAAGATAACATCTTTTCCTATCCGGCTTTTTGGTTTTTTGATTTTTTTGGAATTTTTCATATATTTTGAAAAGCTTGAAAAAGAATAAAAGTTCTTTATAGTACAAATCTATGAGGAGACGAGTGTCAGGGGACAAGAAAACTAGTTCCAAGTAGTGGAACATGTTTATGCTCAATGCAAGGAGATATGTGTAGGATAACGACACTCGAGGGAAGGTCTCCTCCCAGTAAAAGGGGTGATCAAGTTGCAAAAGATATGTAAAAAATCTCTACTTGGCTAGAGATGAGACAAGCTTGGGATATATGGTTGATAACTCAAAGTCAGGGAGTCATTGTAAAGCTCAAGAAGACAAGAAAAACTCATGAAATTCAATTACAACTTGGCATATACAAGGGATTCCCTATGAGGAAAATCCAGCATAAAGTTCAATAGGAGTATGAAGCTCTTGCTCAAGGACATGGCGGGACTAAAAAGGGACTCCCAAAACCTAAAGGAGGCATCTCAGCATGGGTACCAAATGGAAAAAAGGATCTAACTAGGGCACCTGTGTACGGGAAAGCTCTACCATTCACATAATACCACTTCTAACAGCAACATGAAGGTTTCGTGATATCGCGAATGGGTTCATACCTAAGGTTAAAATGAAACGGTTATAAGGTCATGCAAAATGCATGCGGATGTGAAATCCTAGCCTATATGCCAGTTCAGACATGATACCTATGATGGGAACGAATAAGTCAAGGCCTCGAAGAGAGCGTACAAAAATTGGAGCCTACATGACAAAAATATGAGTCCAAAACAATTGGAAACAGTCAATAAAGAGTCCAAAATATAGGGTATAGGGAGGATTGATCATGACAACTGCATCCAAAGGAAACAATGCAGTGGACGATGGAACATAAAAAGGAATGTGAGTTATAGACCCAACGTTCACGTATCCACCACCACCCCCATGAGAATGAACACTAGTTTTAAGACCGGATGAAGGGAGTGAAAATCCTCCGCAAACAGAGTAGAGGATGGAATATGACCACTCCCAAATCTATAAGCAAGGTAAGGGGTTGTGGTGTCCCCAATTCTAACACCAGGGTCCACACAAGGACCTGGAGCGAGTGACAGGATACTAGTAGTGATATTAGGCATGCCAAACATAAAAGGAACCAAAATCAAGAGAACATAAATATACTCAAGTAACCGTGATCCAAAAATCCAACTAGTGCACAAAGAGCACACTCCTAAGAAAATATGTAGCCAAAATACAAGAAAACCAAGGGGAGTATATGTGATCTCTTGAATGCAGCAGGTATGTCTCGCCTAGGAGAGGCTCTAAACTCCCATACACTACAAGTAGAGGTACATAACCAATTATAGTGGCCCTCAGCTTCAACGCGTAAAGCGATTGTGCTTTTCGACCCCTACCTAGCTAGGACACCTACAGAATAACCCCTACAAGTACCCCCTACGATACATAGGTAAGGAAACTAAGGTCACCCCAATATAATCAATGCTCAGGCAGACAGTCGCAGGTGGGACCGACCATATGGGAAGGGTATAAAATCCCAAAACTCTCGAAAGATCCCCCAGATATGAATACGATCCCGAAAATATCTCTGCTGCTCACAAAAGTGACCAAGGGCTATCCCAATCACAATCATGCATGTTGCCTCATGCTTGAATCCTATGTAAGAGGAGCGTCCTGAGAAACACTAATTATACCAAGGATTTCTCTCTCTCACCTGGACAGACACCTAATTATTTGTGTTAGTAGTCTTGGAGAATTGACTTATAATGAACTATTCCAAGACTCTAAATCCCAATCTTGTTTATGAACCCTATAAAAGAAAAATGTGTAGTTCATTTTATTAAAGCGTTGATTTTAATGTCTATAATTACTTAAAGGAAAATGGGCATGAACTAGTGATATGAAGACTCAACAGTGAAATAAAAGTGCACACCTAACAAGCAATGCCGAGTGAAAATATTTCTCGAATGAAAAACAGGGTATGCCACTACATGAGATGCATATTTTTTCTTCTCCAAATTCCAAGGAAGTCCTTCCTATATGAAAGCCTAAACACAACTCTCATCCAAGCAATCCAATGCAAGTACCTCCTTAAATCTATATGTGAGATGCAACTAAGAGTGCAACTATTTTGTATTTTTCAATATAAAAGAATGAAAATGCAATAAAAGTCATTTAAAACTCTCAGTCTCTATAGCAAGTATAAAACACAAGCCCAACTTAAAGAGTAAATGCATAAATGGAAAAACAAAAAGATAAATGAATATAACTATTTTCAAAGAAAAAAGCAATGAAAAAGTGGTCTCTAGTCACAACAGAAGCAGTCAATAGACAACATTAGAATCCAGGAGGACCCAGCCACACTCACAACCCACCCAGCAACTTCTCACATCAAAAACTAAACCAAAAGGGAGGATGTACACGACTGTTGAAGGAACAACAACGTATGTATGTTCCTTTTCAGCTAAAACCCACGCATGTAAACAACTGTTTAGCTGAAACCCACGTATACAGAGAAAAGTGTGGTAAAAAGCAGGCTAAAGGTAAAACCAATCAAGAGGAGTGTCAATGTATGAACATACTGTAAAATACGACATAGAAACAGGAAGAAATAGAGATCAAGTATAAAATACATTGTTCCCCCAATCCCCAAAGAAAAACAACTAGGAACTTCCCCAATAGAGTCGCCAATTATGTTACACAGAGAAACTTACTATGGCTTGGGGTGTACCATAAGAGACATCTTTGACACTAGAAATCAATATTTCCCAATATGCAAGAGAAACCAAACATATAACATTAATGGATACTGAATCGTACCTTGTTCTGAATGGTTGAAGTAGATCCCCATTGAGCTTTTCCAATTCATGCTTGCATTAGCAATTCACTCTCAAAAATAGCAAACAAGACAAGCATTCTCTATAATAATTTGTTAGACCTACTCTAGCATATATATTCAACAATGTATAAGAAATTAAATACATCCATGGATTCAATATTCATATTCAAATGCACATAATTGGATAGGAAAAAATATTTCTATTAATAAAATCAGAGATTACAATAGTGACAACCTCTGTCGACACGTCTACGAACCAGAGAAACTGAGTCCTCCACCTGGCCCTCCACCACCTCAATCCTCCATCTCTTGATAGCAATCTCACAAAGCAAAGGCAAGCTTGGGAAGAACACAAAGTGCTCCAAAGGGACAAAGGGATGCAGACTCAAGTATAAGCAAATTGAGGCAACAATGGACTATAGTTTCTTTGTTCTTCAATTCCTCTCCTTCAATGTATCCAAGGGGTTCCTTATATAGCACTCCAAAGGAGTAATGGAGGGTCAAATTCGAGTGATATCAAGGCATATGGAAGGCCATGAGTCAGAATCTTTGAAATCCTATGAGGAAAACTCCAAAAATATTTGGACTTATGCACACATCCTGATGTACACGAGTTTGAGGTCAAAAGTTACGTGTACACGGGAGTATGGGTTTAAAAGTCACATACAGCAATAAACAAGTGTTTTTTAAGGATGAACTTGGAACATCAAAGTATAATAAAGTCCATGGGGTCTAAAGAGTCTACAGAGGGACAAGGAAGGCCATAGGAGGTGAGCTCATCATGTGTAATGCGGTTAGTTTGTTCCTCCTCCAAAATATTGATACAATCTCACTCATGCCAAGAGATTGACATTACTCTCTATTGAGGCCTGGAAAATCCTAGGTAACAATAGTAGGGATTCTCCCCAATAAACGTTCCTAATTAGTTCGTTATTGTTTGATGTGGGGAATCCATCCAATTTACAGTCCAGCTACTGTAGTTCAAGTAACGGTTTAAGCTTGCTTTAACCGGTTGCGGCCCGATCCATCGTTTAAGGGTATTTTTTTGTTTTATTTTATATATGATATGAAAGTTCCTAATATAAGTGCAATACGATAGAGAATACAAAGAGTTCACCATGTGATGCGCAGGTTCTTACCTCTCATCTTATTACCCCTTTTGCTTCTAAATCACAAACAAATAACACCTATGCTAAACTAGATAATTCTATCTTACCTATCCATAGGGAGCAAGATTATATTTAATGGTGAGTAATGTACTGTAAAACATGCATAAAGAATATTACAGATAGCTGTTCATAATTCAGAATACATGAAGATATGTAGAGAGATAAACATAGAGATAGCTCATTGTTAGTTAAACATTCATTACTCAATATATTGCATAAGTTTCATAAAATAAAAGGAAATTATTCATAACATGGAAGTAATTCATAAGTCAGAACAATCTCACAGTTCATAGAATGAGCTGAAATAGAAATAATTCAACATTCAACCAATCTACAACATATCTAATGGTTGGAAGTGCAACAAAGAGTGCAACTAAAAGAATGAAAAAAGCAATAAAAGTCATTTAAAACTCTCAGTCTCTGCAGCAAGTATAAAACACAAGCCTAGCTTAAAGATTAAATGCACAAATGGAAAAACAAAAAGATAAATGAATATAACTATTTTCAAAGAAAAAAGCAATGAAAAAGCGGTCTCTAGTCACAACAGAAGCAGTCAATAGACAACAACATTAGAACCCAGGAGGACCCAGCCACACTCACAACCCACCAAGCAACTTCTCACATCAAAAACTCAACCAAAAGGGAGGATGTACACGACTGTTGAAGGAACAACAACGTATGTATGTTCATTTTCAGCTAAAACCCACGTATGTACACAACTGTTCAGCTGAAACCCATGTATACAGAGAAAAGTGTGGTAAAAAAGCAGGCTAAAGGTAAAACCAATCAAGGGGAGTGTCAATGTATGAACATACTATAAAATGTGACATAGAAATAGGAAGAAATAGAGAGCAAGTATAAAATACATTGTTCCCCCAATCCCCAAATAAAAACAACTAGGAACTTCCCCAACAAAGTCGCCAATTATGTTACACAGAGAAACTTCCTATGGCTTGGGGTGTACCATAAGAGACATCTTTGACACTAGAAATCAATATTTCCCAATATGCAAGAGAAACCAAACATCTAACACTAATGGATACTGAATCGTACCTTGTTCCAAATGGTTGAAGTAGATCCCCATTGAGCTTTTCCAATTCCTGCTTGCATTAGCAATTCACTCTCAAAAACAGCAAACAAGACAAGCATTCTCTATAATAATGTGTTAGACCTACTCTAGCATATATATTCAACAATGTATATGAAATTAAAGACATCCATGGATTCAATATTCATATTCAAATGCACATAATTGGATAGGAAAAGATATTTCTATTAATAAAATCATAGATTACAATATTGACAACCTTTGTCGACATGTCTATGAACCGAAGAAACTGAGTCCTCCACCTAGGCCTCCACCACCTCAATCCTCCATCTCTTGATAGCAAGCTCACAAAGCAAAGGCAAGCTTGGGAAGAACACAAAGTGCTCCAAAGGGACAAAGGGATGCAAACTCAAGTATAAGCAAACTGAAGCAATAATGGACTATAGTTTCTTTGCTCTTCAATTCCTCTCCTTCAATGTATCCAAGGGGTTCCTTATATAGAACTCCAAAGGGATAATGGAGGGTCAAATCCGAGCAATCTCAAGGAATATGGAAGGCCAAGATTCAGGATCTTTGGAATCCTATGAGAAAAACTCCAAAAATATTTGTACTTATGCACACATCCCGATGTACACGGGTTTGAGGTCAAAAGTTGCATGTACACGTGAGTATGGGTTTAAAACTCGCGTATAGAAATAAACAGGTGTTTTTTAAGGATGAACTTGGAACATCAAAGTATAATAAATTCCATGGGGTCTAAAGAGTCTATAGAGGGACAGGGAAGGCCATAGGAGGTGAGTTCATCATGTGTAATGCGGTAAGTTTGTTCCTCCTCCAAAATCTTGACACAATCTCACTCATGCCAAGAGATCGACATTACTCTCTATTGAGGCCTAGAAAATCCTAGCTAACAACAGTAGGGATTCTCCCCAATAAATGTTCCCAATTAGCTCGTTATTGTTTAATGTGGGGAATCCGTCCGATTTATGGTCCAGCTACCGTAGTTCAAGTAACGGTTTAAGCTTGCTTTAACCGGTTGCAGCCCGGTCCACCGTTTAAGGGTATTTTTTGTTTTATTTTATATATGATATGCAAGTTCCTAATCTAAGTGCAATACGATAGAGACAACAAAGAGTTCACCATGTGATGCGCAGGTTCTTACCTCTCATCTTATTACCCCTTTTGATTCTAAATCACAAACAAACAACACCTATGCTAAACTAGATAATTCTATCTTACCTATCCCTACGGAGCAAGATTATATTTAATGGTGAGTAATGTACTGTAAAACATGCATAAAGAATATTACAGATAGATGTTCATAATTCAGAATGCATGAATATATGTAGAGAGATAAACATAGAGATAGCTCATTGTTAGTTAAACATTTATTACTCAATATATTGCATAAGTTTCATAAAATAAAAGGAAATCATTCATAACATGGAAGTAATTCATAAGTCAGAACGATCTCACAGTCCATAGAATGAGCCGAAATAGAAATAATTCAACATTCAACCAATCTACAACATGCATTTAAAACTTCACAACTCCTTCTCCAACAGAAAATATGGATTCTTTATTATAAAAGGAAATAGTTCTTCTTACAATAACTTCACAAAAGATAGCATGGAAAAGTCCACTCTAACATCTACTTTACCTGTACTTATACAAAAATAATAATTTGACTCCTGAGTTGCTCCCCAACCTTTTGGGCTTCCTCAACTCTTCCTTTACAAAATTTTGTCCTTTAGTGCATGCACTTAGAAAGGAATAAATACAAAATATTAAATAATCCCCAGTTTGTGAATAAGACAAAACTAAGTGGGTCCAGTTGGTGTCTTGACAAAAATGCTCCAATCTTGTGCTTGTTCACTGATGACCTGGTACTCTACAGGTTCCAATACATGAACTACCACCTCATGCTTTGAAAGCTGAGACTTGATTTCCTTCACTTTAGGTACACTTTGCCTCAAAGATTCTTCTAACAGGCGCTTGTGGGATGAATATTGGATAATCCAGATCCTGATGTCTTCTTCATTAACATCTTTGAGATTGGATATACTTTATTCTCCCTTTTGCAGCCTATCTTGCAATTTCTTTAGATGTTCTTCCTTGACTGGGAAATTTTGATCCTGGGCACCTGCTAGAATCATGCACTGATTGTGAACGAGATGTATGCCTTTGTAAAATTTAGCACACTTCTCAATAGTTTTCTCAATGGTTGTGTTTAATTTGACTGTTATTTTACATCCAAAATTCAATTACCTCCATCTTAATACTTCCTATAGATTTCTGAGGCATATTAGCTGGAAAGGTTGAATGGGTTCCTACCCATGCTGACTTATTTTTTACAAGCTCTACCACATCCGATAATCTTCTTCGAAATTCTGGTGAGCTGAGTGCTAGCTCTTTGAATCTGACTTCAATCTGTTTAACTCTATACATATCTCCTGTAAGGCTCAGCAAAACTTGATTTATCTGCTTTTGCAACATCGAGGATTGATTTTGGAAAGGAGTGATGTCTATCTTCTTCTCCTTTGCCACTTGAAGTTGTTCTCGCAGTAAAATATTTTGAGCTTCTAGCTCCTCTATTCTCTTGCTCGCTACATCTCCTTGCTTTTCTGCTACTACAACCTTCTTCTCAAGATATTTCTTTTCCCCTTCCATAATACTTATTGATAATATCAGGGCATCCTTGTCAGATTGTAAAGTTTGGCATGCCTCCTTTGAATTCTCAATCTCGCTGAGAAGATATTCATGCTTCCTCTTCATACTTTGTCCCTTGCCTCTTTATTTCTTCAGAGTTTATTTCATTTGAGAAACCTTCTTCTTATATTGTTCTAGATCAGTCATAATTTTATCAACATTATCTTCATTAGCAAGGGTTGAGGCTACACCTGCCCTTGCCATAAGTCTTGGATCTTTGTCAGTCCCATGAACAATTGTTTTCTCAGTTCTCATGACTCCCTACTTTTCCACGGTGTCCACTTTCTTCTCAGTTCTCATGACAATTCTTTTCTTATTCTTGTGATAAAAAATGCTATAATCAACCACCTCCTTCTCTTGAGATGGGATAAAAGGGATTAGTTCAATCCCTAATGTCGGAGCTGAATCTCCCATGGCTGTGCTACTAGATCGGAATAGATGATCCCAGCAGACCCTCATAAGACTGAGTCTACTCCAGAGTTGCATGATCTTATTTCTCCTACTCTTTTCTTTGTATCTCTTTAGCTGCTTTCTCTGCATGTTCTTTTTCTTTGTCAGCTGCTTCTAGTCTTAACCTCTCATCCTCTTCCTGCCTTTTCTTAGCTTCTTCTTCTTGATTCCTTTTCGCAGCTTCTTCTTTTGCTAACCTTTTCTCTGCTTCTTCTTTGTCTCTTATGTTTTCTTCTTCTTCTGCTGCTAACCACTGCTCTGATTCTTGTGATGGTATGAGTGCCTCCTCTTCCATTTTCATAGCAGCTTCCTCCTCTTGTTTCTTCTACTGCTCAATAGCTTTTCCTTTTCCACCTACAGTTGTTATCTTTTTCTTAAACCTCTTCCTCAAGACTGTAATATTACGTGCATTTTGGAATATTTCTTCATTTTTATCCCAAAAATCCATATATTCGAAATGTACTCCTACTGCAGCACAATAATTAGCAACTTTATCCTCAGAATCATTCCTATGAAAAATTATCTCTCCAAAATGGAAGTACTCTAACTCCTTTACAAACTGTGGCGCACTCTTCACTTTTGAGAACTTATAACTTCCTATGTAAAATGGGACTGGGGAATATACAACCTTATTCTGTTCAAACAGGAAATTTCCAACCCCATCAATGTAAATTTGCCTCACTACTTCCTTATGAATAACATAATCCATAGCATATTTTGGCAAAAGAGAAGGGGCCCTCGTTCTGCCAAACATCCTCAAATATAGGCCTTCCTCTGTCAGGTAATTATGACCATTATCTTGTACAATCTTCAAGGTTTCTTCAGACATGCAATCACACTCAACAAGGAATATTAATCTATATAGTGGCATTATAAAGTCTTCACAAATAATCTTATAGTGATTGAAATATTTGTGTGCCCACAACAACTGTTATGCAACATAGACATGAGACCTGGCCTTATCCCATTGGCACTTCAGAGCTAGGAACGGTTGTGTGCACAAAATACAGTTGATCAGAAATGAGCACATATAGAACTCTGATTTCTTTTGTGATACTCCTCCCAGTGCCGCACTTATGCAAGAGGACAAACTGTTAGACACTATATTGGCCCAGTTGAAAATGGTGCCTTGAGTGGCCACAAAGAAGATTACAGGTACCTAGGTCAGTTTGAAATTCTTTCCATTTGCTCTTCCAAAGATCCTATTCAACATCAATGCTATCAATCTATAGGGATTGCAAAGGCTCGTAGTTTCATATTACTTGGAAGGCCTTGAACAAAAATTCTTTCTAGGAACCATCATTCTTTTGACATTGTCCCAAACATCTAGATTAAGGTCTTTTAACCATCCTTCAGTTAGATAGGTTTGGGACAGCGGTAGCTTATAGTCCATAGATACATAAGATGGGCTATAAGCAGCATAACCCTATCCTTCTGTATTAGAAAAAATCATTTTTGTTACATCATCCCTTAGGAGGATCCAACCTATTACTTCTCAACATGGAAAAAATTCTGGACGTGTGGAAAGCTTCATGATTGTTGTCCTCTCTATATTGGCATATATTGGTAAATTTTCCAATCCTACATTTGGGATGCTTCGATTGGTGATCATTCAATAGATTTCCCCCCACTTATACTCAGGTTCGATGCCCATGACAGCTTTGGTATTTTCATATATAACTTCAACTCTGGTTATGATCTCTATCTCTGGATCCTCGTCCGCAGCTTGCACCTTCTTCTTCTGTTTCCGAGGCATGTTTTTATATGAATGACGAGACTATTTTGATCATACAACAACATGTTAGAATCAATATATTCCAAACATATAACTACAATTTGATAAACTATATACTAAACAAAAAAATGATTTTAACCAGAAATTTCTTTACCGAATCATCGTAATGCATAATGACTAAATTCCTGTGTCTACCTTGAACGTGCTCTCTTGAAAAGGAAAACAAAAAATAGGCTTAAAGATTTCTATGGTTGGACTAGACAAGGGTCACAGGTAGGTACTTTGCTGCATCAGTCCTTAGGTTCTCACCATAGTAACATATCTTTCTGAGCATACCAACATCAACACTGTCGATGAGAAAGGAACAACCCAAAGATGCCCTGGGAAGAAAACCTCATAGATAACCAGGGTTCTCACCCTAAATGGAAATTCCTCCCATGAAATCCCCCAAAATGCCTATTCTGACAAGCCAACATCCGCAGTCTCACTACACTCTAATTAATGAAATGAGGGAGTGGTGGAGATGACGAAACACTCATCTGCCCACTGCCCTCCTTCTACCAATCACTGTCAAGGAAGTTTTCATGGCAGGATCTGGGAAAACAACGACTGGGGTAGGTAAAATAAATGACAACCTTTGTTGACCAAACAAGAACAATGCTTCACAATAATATCGACCCCAGCGTTTAAATACCCTCCATGGAAAAGAGACCAAACCTAACCCTACCAAGTTGTTCCATAAAATTTGCCATGTAACAAGACAAGTAATGAGTGAGGTCCTACCTGGATTATTGATATGACCTAGAAACGAGCGTGATCTCTGCTGACTAAAATTTCTCAGTCGAATGACAGATCTGCATACTCCAAATGGCTAACAATACCGTAAAACAATAACCGTGAAAAAAACCCTTTCGGGCTTAAATAGGCTTAAACGAGGGTGAGCATAATTAAAAGGCCTCCAGTGGGGACCCTATTAGCGCCAAAAACATATCAAAACTGATCCCATGAGTGATTGCGAGCGTTTCATATGGAAGAAAAGAATGGGCTCGATGTCGATCGAGCAGTTAAAAACTAACATGTTGAGACAGGTAAAAGGCTTTAAAATACCAATCGGTAAGTCAAACAACTACCACCTGCACCGACATTGGAAAGGATTTCGAAAAGACATCAGATATGCATTGGACTATTCATCCAAAGAATTGGGAAGGAAAACATTGTTCAAGTACACAGGGTACTCCCAAATACCGAACACCTTGAGCAACCGCTTCACACAAATAGAACACATATCAACACACCGATGTTTTTCACGTGGTTAAAACCCTCAAGAGGGAAACAGTCCATGGCCCCGGCCAAATAGCTACTTGGAGCAATTTATTATGCAAAAGAAAGAAAGTTACATGAGATTCTCATAATCGATCAACTAGCCAAGGACCCTCTATGCTCTTTAAATAGAGATCATAGACCAATCGGGTGTTAAGCCATGGATTAATGGTAGATATGATCTAAGCGAAGTTGAACCGCCATATCACTCTATGTCTAGAACATATCTTGACCATTGGATTAGAATATTTACAAATGCATACTAATGCATACTAAAGAAACACACTTTACCTAATGGATATATTACACAAGTTGATCTTAACTAACTCCTAAGTGTCTAAATATCCTGACATCCCCCCTTAAGAACAACTTGGGATAGGATTGAAGGATTTACAAAAGTGACACTATTAGGAGAAGGAAGGAGGAATTAGAGCTTATCCCCCCTTAAGGACACATTCCTGAACTCCTAACATAGATCAAATTTTAGAAAAATTCGCTTCTGTAAGAGACTTGGTGAAGATGTCTGCAACTTGATCATTTGTAGGGAAATAGAGCATTTCAAGAACACAATCATGAACATGATTTCTGATGAAGTGCATGTGTAGCTCAATGTGTTTGTTGTGTTGATGTAGAACTGGATCTTTGGCAAGCTTGATGGCACTTTTATTGTCACACCAAAGTGGAGTAGGCTGCTGCTGCTTGAATCCAAACTCTGAAAGGATATGTTGAAGCCATAAAGCATCCTAACTGGCATTAACGGTGGCTCAATATTCTGCTTCTATTGAAGAAAGAGAAAGTGCTTTTTGTTTCTTACAAGCCCAAGTGATAGGTACAGATCCCAGACTAAAAACATAACCTGCAGTAGACTTTCAATCATCAAGATCGCCGACCCAATCTGAATCAGTGAAACCAACCAACAAAGATTTCCCCCCTGTACTGTAATGAATCCCAAACTGAATTGTACCTCAAATATATCAAAGTATTCTTTTTCTTGCTTTCCAGTGACTTTCATGAGGAGTTTGCATATAATGGGAAACTCGACCAATGGAAAAGGAAAGGTCGGGACGGGAATGAGTCAAGTATAAAAGACTACCAACAAGCTAATGATACAAGGTGGCATCTAGTTTAGGGGAAGTACAAGTGCCAAAAAGTTTGACTCCAAAATGGAAGGGAGAAGGGGATGGTTTACAATCTTCCATGTGGAAGTGACAAAGAAGGTCAAAAGCATACTTAGACTGGTAAATAAAGATTCCTTCTTTGCTTTGCAAGACTTGGAGACCAAGAAAATAATGCAAATGTCCTAAGTCTGACATTTCAAATTTTTTCTTAAGACTGGATTTCACATGGGTTATAAGTTTAGGGTCACTACCAGTAAAGATAAGATCATCAACATAAAGAACAAGTATGATGATATGGTTTCCTACTTTCTTGGTATAGACATTGGGGTTAGAATGGCATCTAGAAAAACCAGTGTCAAGGAGAAAGTTATCCAGTTTGGCATACCAAGCTCTAGGAGCTTGCTTAAGGCCATATAAGGATTTCTTAAGGAGACAAACAAGTCTAGAGTTATCCTGAACATATCCAGGAGGTTGTTCCATGTAAATTTCCTCTTGTAAATCACCATGTAAAAAGGTATACTTGACATCCATTTGATGGACTTCCCAGTTATGTAAGGCTGAAAGGGAAAGAACAAGGAAGATGGAATTCATTTTTGCGACAAGAGCAAAGGTTTCATTGTAGTCAATCCCTTGAACTTGGGAAAAAACTTTGGCAACTAACCTTGCCTTAAGTCTTTCAACACTTCCATCTAATGCATAATTAGTTCTGTAGACCCATTTACATATGACAATTTTTCTTCCTTTTGGAATAGGAACAAGATCCCAAGTATCGTTCGCCATTAAGGAATGATATTCTTCATCCATAGCTACATCCCAATCTGGATTACCTGAAGCTTCTGCAAAATTTGTTCAATCATGATTCTCAAAAACTTGAGCTAAAAGAGAAGAGGCTCACTGAAACTAAGAACATGTTCGATGTTGATCTCTAGGATCACCGGCAAGATCACCAGCTGCTTCACATGTTGAACGGACCCATCGAGGAAGTATTGGTGCTGGTGCAATTGGAGGAACATGAGCAAGTGGAGGTGGATTTTAATCCTCACTATAATCATCAGAAACTGGAGTTGGAAACCTTTCAAGGAATTTGGAAGAAGAAGAAGAAGG
Source organism: Pseudotsuga menziesii (assembly GCA_001517045.1). NCBI lineage: Eukaryota > Viridiplantae > Streptophyta > Pinopsida > Pinales > Pinaceae > Pseudotsuga > Pseudotsuga menziesii. The sequence continues at coordinate 246,036 of LPNX011056913.1, forward strand.
CACAATTGTCGAATCAGGCTCACAGGCCAAATATGGCACACCCGCCAAGTTAGGCTCGGAGGCCTAGATATTTTCATCAAATTTAACATATCTTCTAATGATTATATCATGTGAATGGGGCTGAAGAAGTCTATAACCTTTTACATCTTCAGAATATCCAACAAATATGCACTTTTCACTTTTAGGCTGCAATGCTTTCCGTTTTCATCTGGAATGTGAGCCCATGCTTCACAACCAAACACACGAAAGTGACTTACATCTGGTTTAATTTTACTCCATGCTTCTTTCGGTGTTATACCTTGTAAGACTTTAGTGGGTGTGCGATTAAATATGTAATTTGCATAATTTATGGCCTCAGCCCAATATTGAAGACTTAGTCCCTTAGATTGGATCATACAATTAGCCATTTCTTTTAAAGTGTGGTTCTTCTGTTCAGCTACACCATTTTTTTGTGGTGTATATGGAACAGTGTGTTGTTGTTGGATTCCTTGTTCAGTGCAGAAAGTAGTGAACTTGTTGTTAACATATTCTCCTCCATTGTCAAATATTAACTTAATAATTTGATGACCAAATTGTTTTTCAACAAGGACCTTGTAGGCCAAGAACATGTTAAATACTTCGCTCTTAAGTTTTAGGAAGTAAACCCAAGTGCATCTGGAGTAGTCATCAATGAAAGTTAAGAAATATTTGAAACCAGAAAAGGATGCAAATGGAAGAGGACCACACAAGTCACTATGCACAATCTCCAAAGGAACTGAGGCGTTCCAAGAGGCACATTTGTTAAAACTGTCCCGATGATGTTTTTCGAGTACACAACCGGAACAAACACCATCCTTGCAAGATACCATAGAAATACCAGTCACCATATTGTCTTTACATAGTTGTTGCAATGAGCGATAATTTAAGTGACCAAATCGCTCATGCCAAAGTTTTCTCAAGTTATCACTATGAGCAACAAAAACTGAAGGAAAAGGTGATGACCCAAAGTTGTTAAATTTGTACAACCTAGTAATATCATCAATAGTTTCAGTAGCAAGGACATTTTGAGGATTTTTAAAATCCTTGATTACAACTTGGTGAGGTGTAAACGTCACCGTTTTACCTTCACCTAAATGAGTAATTTGATAGACTGATAACAAATTGCAGAAAATTTTTGGAACACATAGTACATCACTGAAATGACCATTTTCTACTGGAACTGTTCCAGATCCTACAACACTTACAGATCTATCACCACCAACAAATATTTGTTTGGTGTTACATTCATGCATAGTAGAAAATATGGCTTGATCCTTAGCCATATGATAAGATGCTCCAGAATCAATGAGCCATTCAATTGAAGTAGAAGAACAAGATGCAGTATACGAGTAACCAGAAGCATAATGTGCATGTCCATGAGAGTTAGATTCTGAAGACAATACTAGCCTGATGTGGTGCTTCTTCATTGCTGCTTCCAAGGCTGCCATATTCTTAAAACACTTAGATTCATCATGATTATCTTTCCCACAAAAATTTCAATGATGCTCAGTCTTCTTTCCTTTTTGCTTGGATCCTTTGTCATTTTTTTAAAGAAGGAGATGACTGAGAGGGTTTGGGACCCTTGTTGTTTGTCTTATTATTGTGAAAATTATGTTTCTTGGGAGGCTTGGACTTTTCTTTCTATTGGGACAATAAGGCTTTCCCAGATGTATCTGCATTGTTAATTATTACAAGATGAATGAGCTTATCTTGCTCTCTAATTAAGGAATCACAAAAGGATTCAAGACTAGGCTCTTGATAGCTAGCTGCAATCAAGGATTCTTTCATGGAGTAGAATGTAGATACAAAAATAGAATATGCAGGTCCAAGTTTGGAAAGAATATGATAAATACATTGTTTGTCTTCTTTCTTAATCTTGCTTTCAGCACATAAGAGTCTAAGAGTTTTATACTTAGATAAATAGTCTTGAATGCATAAAAAATCATTTGGATTCAAGGAAATCAACTCATTCTCAAGTTGATGACCCCGAATTTCATTGTTTTTACCAAACATAGATTCCAACTTTTCCCAAGCTAAATCAGGTTCATCAATTCCAGATATGTGGAATCGCAAATCAGTAGATATTGACATCCCAATAAATCCACGAGCTTCATCACATCTATTTGCCCATTTAATTTTCTTATCATCATCAGTGGGTTCTGTTTATTTCCCTGAGGTTATCCTAAAAAGTCCCCTACTTCACAGAACATCCTCCATACGAGATTTCCATGAGAAATAGTTAGAACTTGTAAGTAAAATATCACAAGGGGCGGCATACTATAAAATAATGGCTTAAATAACAGAAAATAACTATCTAGATGCAAAGACGTCGAAAAAATATGTGGTTTTAAAAAAAGCGGCACTGAAAACTGATTCTGGATGATGAAGTTATGCTTGATTAAAGAAAATGTTTAAGATGTCCCCAATAGTGACATGGCAGATATTAACTTGACCAACTAAAAAAAGAACCCCCCTCCTCCCAAGATTAACCTTTGACAATCACTTTACAATAAAGTTGCTTTGAACTGAATCACTTTTGTAGAATAAGTGAGGTTCACGTTTACAATAATGTTACTTTTAAATAGTGCGGCAATAAATTAAAAGAATTAAATGACTCACTTTTTATTTTATTTTATTTATGTGAGATGCACTTTTACAATAAAATAACTTGAAAATAGAAATTGCATGCACTAAAAAGTAGCTTAATAAGACTTGAACTCAAGACCTATTAAGGAATAAAGCAACTTTGGACCAAGTGAGCTAAGTTTAAAAAGTACGTAAAAGAATAGAAAGAGGAATGGGGTTTTTTTTTTTTTTTACTCTTCTCTCTCGTTCTTCGTGCTTGCTTTTTTTTTATACAAATCACAAAAAAAAAATGAAAAATAAAAACAAAAAAAACTTTTTCCACACAAAGGGGTTAGATCTTGGTTAGCTTACCCGAAAAGTCTACATTTTCAAGTTTTCTCGCTATTTTTTTATTTGCCGTGATCGCACAAGGTGCACAGCAAAGAACATACGTAGCCGAGAAGACAAGAAAAAAAAAACTTTCCCTTGTTGTTTCTGATTCGCCGCAATCGCACAAGGTGCACGACAAAGAGAATACACAGTCAGGGAAGGAAACAGTTCAAGACTAAAACAGAAAATATCTAATAATAAAACTGATAAAATATGAGAGATTTAAAAAAAAAAAATCCGTCACTGTAACATTATACCTTCATATTTGTCGAAATGGGTGTTTCTGGAACAAACAAAAATGGTTTTCGGTGAAACAAAAACTATTTCCCAATGGAAACGGTGCTCCAAATGCAATGGAATAGCTCTCATAGGCCACAAATGCACAAAAAATCCAGAACCAAAAACCCTTTCAAAGTTTCAGCAACACCAGTTCCAGATCTTGATTAAAACCGAAAGCGACTCTTCATAAAAGCTCTACTACAATGTTCAGGTACACAGGATACTCCCAAAAGACCGAACACCTTAAGCAACCACTTCACACAAATAGAACACAAATCAACACACCGATGTTTGTCACGTGGTTAAAACCCTCAAGAGGGAAACAGTCCATGGCCCTAGACAAATAGCTACTTGGAGCAATTTATTATGCAAAAGAAAGAAAGTTACATGAGCTTCTCATAATCGATCAACTAGCCAAGGACTCTCTATGCTCTTTAAATAGAGATCATAGACCAATTAGGTGTTAAGCCACGGATCAATGGTAGGTATGATCTAAGAGAAGTTGAACCGTCAGATCACTCTATGTATAGAACATATTGTGACCGTCTGATTATAATATTTACAAATGCATACTAATGCATACTAAAGAAACACACTTTACCTAACAGATATATTACACAAGTTGATCTTAACTAACTCCTAAGTGTCTAAATATCCTAACAAACATCTCTAGGCTCTCGGAACACTTGGAAACAAACAGCCGAAACGATGGATAGAACAATAACATCTCCTATGGACAGCGGAAAAAGAAACAACAAAATGACCTGATGCGTCAGAAAGACTTCAGATAATTAACCGAGAGTATCAGTAAGTGTTTTTCGATACCATAGACCAAGGTACATCCAATGTATTAGGAGACTTTCACAATAATTTTTTAAGCGCAAGACACAGATAATCAGGTTGCTACCGCTATACGCTTCTGATACATCGAATGAACTTCAAGAGTGCATCCAATACATCGAGTAGAAGAAAAGAAAGCTTCTTTTACAAAACCTAAGTCATGAAACAACTCCTATGAGGTAAAAAGATAGACTTTTCAAATATTTTCTAAAAAACTAAAAAGAGTAGGGGGCCCTAAAAAGTAAAAAAAAAATTGGTATGATAGTTGCAAAAGCAACAAATGCCGACTAACTGGTGGACACAGATCTCTGGACAACCGACTTTTAAACAAAGACTGCTTTAAATCATCCTCTTAAAAAAAACTTTACCATATTTCTTTAAGATTCCCATATTTTTCTAGAGTGCAAGGTTTATAAACTTTAACATTGATTATGGTCCAATAGGATAGGGGAACTAGGATTTCAAAGTATAGATAACTCTCCTGAGGCCAAGATATGGAGTTCATCTTACTTCTTCCTTCAAACTGCTTCCAACTTAGACACCAAAGGATTGTAACAGAGTAAGAACATATATGTTCATTTGTTCCTCATTCCCATGCCTTTTTCATTCTTTTCGGATTGATTAATTCATTTGAAATTTGATTTAGGTTCTTCCATCCATAATGTCCTTTTGTGTGAGAGGTATTTTGCTTTCATCTCATGAATAGAGAAGAACCTTTGAGCAATCTCATCCAACTTATTATATTCAGTATGCCTTTTGATGTATACTTTCTCTCTAGGATATTTGACTCTTTTGGCCTTTTGGATTTCATTTGTGGCATGGGATTATTTAAATACCATACAACTTTTCACCATGCTTCATTTCCATGGGTCTTTTGCTGTTAGCTTCCTAGGATAGACTTTAGTGTGAAGTGAATGGAGCCTCAAAATAGTATTCTGGACTTTTCTGACCTTAGTTATTTTATAGGGATTAAACAGGACTTCAATGTGTTCAAAATCTAGTCAGATAGTCTACTAATCTTAAAGGATCTTTAAGCATGATATATGTGCAAATAGCAAGTAGCCCTTCAATCAAAATATTTTCAGTCTACCCATAACTCTAATGAACTCCAATGCCAAAGGTTGTGCTAGTTTATTGAAAACATAAAGTAAAACAAACAAACTATAGGAAATCAGACTCCAAGAAATCAAAGTGAAAATAAAGCAGAACTAATATAAGGAAAATAAGACTGAAACAAATAAAAAAGGTTTATTTATGTACAAATAAAAAACAAACAGGATTAAGAAAAATACGGTTTAAGAACTAAACCATTTACTGGCAAGTTCTCTTCCCACCCTTATAAATCTTGCAACTTATAGGTTGAGGGGCTTAACTTCTCTACAATCTAAAAAGGGCCTATCCATAACTGCTGAAATTTACTGTGCTTTCCCTTCTCACCATGCAAGTGATCCCATTTAAGAACCAAATCACCTACTTCAAATTCCTTCTTTCCGGCTTTGTGCTTATCGAACCATCTTTTCACTATTTCCTGCTATTTTTTAAACCTCTCTTTCGACTTGGATCTAGACTCTTCCAACTTTAGTAGAGTATTGATTCGGATTTGCGGGACCTCATTTTCAATTCCTCTAGAGGCTTGAGCTAGTTGAGAGGAAGGAAACAAAATATTGGGAGGCATGATGGCTTCTTTCCCGTAGACTAGAGTATAGGGTGACACACCTAAGGAATTCTTAGGTGTGACTCGATCAGCCCAAAGTGCATTAGGAAGAGCTATGTGCCAACTCCTTTGATTTTCTATGACTATTTTCTTCAAAATCCTAATGATATTTTTATTTGTAGATTATTCTAGACCATTACCTTGTGGATAGTAGTTAGCAGGATAATGTAACTTAATCCCTTTCTCATTTGCAAATGCAGTCAGCCTAATAGATGAAAAATAAGAATCATTATAAAAAACCAGGGAAATTGGAACCCCAAACCTAGTCATAATATGATATTGCAAGAAGTCCATAACTGCATCTTCATTCACTTTCCACAACGGTATGTATTCTACGCATTTGGTGAAGTAGTTTGTTGTTGTCAGGATGTACTTGTGTTGCAATGAAGAATTTGGATTTATCTCTCCGATAATATCAATCCCCCATTGCCCGAATGGCTCGGAAATAATAACTGGCTTTAATGGTCCTATTGCCTTTGCTTGTCTTCTGCTGCTGCTTTGACAAGTGTCACATTTCCTATCATAAGCGTGAGCATCCTTGAACATATTCGGTCAATAATACCCAACCCTAAAAATCTTATGTGTTGTAGTATCTCCTGAGAAACAACCTCCAGCAGGGCCATCATGTAACTCCATTACAATCTTAGTTGCATCTTTGTGTTCCAAGCATCTGGAAAAAACCCTGTCATAGTTTTTTCTAAATAGAACTCCATCAATAATCTGATATGAGGTTGAATTTAAGTGTAATTATCTCCTCTGCTTGGAATTCCAGTGTTCAGGAAAGTTTCCTTGTTGAAGATAATGAACCAAGTCTTTGTACCAGGATTCTAGAACTGTAAATAAAGGACATACATCAACCATATGTAACTCAGCTTCATTCTTCCAAACGTTATCTTCATTGTCCTGACTCTCAGTCATCAATTTGAAGATCCCTTGCCATTTGACTATGGTCACTGGTTTGGATTCTAATTCGTATTCTTGTAAGGTTGTTACCCAATTACCTCTTCTTTCTCCTAACTCTTTTTGTATGAAAAGAGATCGGACTGTCGGGTGTGGAACTATCACTTTGGTACAATTCTTCAGTATATATGGTCTGAATTGCTTCACCTCATTAAAGAATCCATAATATTTTTAATCAACTGCGTGGTAATTCAATTCAGCCCCTTGTAGGCTAGTACTCATAAACGATATGGAGTACTCATCTCCCCCTTCTTCCTTTTACGTAAGCATCGCTGCTAATGAATTATCTGAAGCAAAAGTGTACAAGATGAAGTCTTTTTCAAATTCAGGAATTTTAAGGGATGGTGCATGATCTATTGATGTTTTGATCTTGTTAAACGCACCCTTCTCTAAACCAATCCACTTGAATTGGACACTTTGCTTGACCATTTGCTGCAAAGGTTTGACTATTTGAGCAAATTCTGGCACAAACCTTTGCACAAAATTTATTGTCCCCATAAAATACTACATATATTTTTTATTATGGGGTAAAGGGATCTGTTCTATTGCTTTAATCATTTCTGGGTCTATCGAGATCCCTTTCTTCGAAATTATGTGACCCAATATCTTTCCTTCTGTAAAAGCAAACACACATTTCTTTGGGTTCAAATAAATGCCATACTTTTTACAACATTCAAAAAATTGGTTTAAATGAAACATGTGTTCTTCTCTTTTCTTAGAAAATATCATGACATCATCCAAATAAACCACTACACTCCGGCCAATCAGACCGCGGAAAGCTATATCCATAGCCCTTTGGAAAGTTGCTCCACCGTTAATGAGTCCAAAGGGAATTCTTCTATATGCAAAAGTCCCCCACTTGTTCTGAAAGTGGTCTTCAGTTTGTCTTCTTCCGATACTAACACTTGGTTATAGCATGAGAAACCATCTAACAGATAAAACAGCTTAGAGCCTGAGACCATCTGTAATATCTGCTCCATGGGTGGGACGGGGTAATTGTCTTTATCAGATGCACGGTTTAAATTTCTGAAATCAACACAAAGTCTAATCTCTCCAGACTTCTTTCATACTGGCACCAAATTTGAAACCCATTCTAAATGTCTAACCTTGAATATGATCTTAGCATCAAGAAGCTTCTTCACCTCACTTTGAATTAGAGGTTCTAGTTTGGGATGCATCTTCCTCAGAGACTGCTGGAAAGGCTTGACTAAAACTTTGATTGGAATGACATGTTGTATAATTTTGGTGTCATAAGTTTTGAGGTCTTCATATGTCCAAGAAAAGACATCTTTGTATTTCCTGAACAAGCTGATGAATTTGCTCCTTTCCTTGGGTGAACAACACTTCCGCAGGTTCACATATTTGGGATCAGCCCCTAACCCTCAGCTTGAATTGCAAAGACGAACTGTGTGTCTTGACATTTGCTGGTCTTCTAAACTTGGTGTCTAGATCGAACATTTGTTCTAACGTTCTGACCCCTTTAGGAATAAAATTCCCATTCTGGATGTTTTCTTGATGTTCTTCATCATCTATATGGCTCCTTTGAAGGTTTCCTCATTCATTAGACATTCCAAGATTTGTTGATCATCATCGAATACCCTCAGATTGGTGATGTTGTCTGGAACAGAAGGCCTGAAAAGAAATTCAATTGAACATCTGTTATTCGTGGGTACCATCCTTACAGCTGAAGTAGCTAACAGGTCTGCTGCTACATTCTTTAACCTAGGAATTGAAATGATATTGAATGCATCAAATTTTATTAGTAAATCCCATACTTCATTTTGATAAGCCTTCAAATGTGGTGATATGAAATGAAATTTATTTCGGACTTGTTTAACAATGATTTCAGAATCTCCATACACTTTTAGATTTTTTACTTTCAATTCCATTGCCTTTTTTAGTCCCTGGACTAATGCTTCGTACTCGGTTGTATTATTAGTGTACTCAAATTTTAATCTACAAGAAAGGAAATATTTATTATTTTTTTTGAGATCCATCAGGACACAGCCAGCTCCTAATCCTTCTAGGATTTTGGAACCATCAAAATAAAGAATCCAAAATTTTTCTACCCCTACTGAATTTGAACTACTATCTACATATGAGACTAATTCTACTCTATTACAATCAATCTTATCAGCCCATGAAAACTGAAGGAGATCGGGCTGGGTATCTGATGTGTCACTGACTTCTTTAGTTTGATAATTTCCCAGTTCAAGCTCAAGAAAATAGTTCCCCAAAATAGAGTTAATTGGGTCATTCTTCCCCTCCAACTGTGTTACATTGTGTTTCATCTGAGGTTCCCTCAACACCTTTATCTGATTCTGGCAACCTTTGTAGGGAAACCACAAATGTGACCAATCTGAGGAAAAATAACCATCTAATTTCGTCGACCAGTCCCAGCTCAACACCAGCCCATAGGCATCTGAGATGTTTGCTAACACAATGTCTATATACTGGAAAACATTCTCATCTGCTGAAAAAAATATTAGGACATCCTCCATTTCTCCTACCACTTTAACTGCAGTCCTATCTAATTGGACAACTTGACCTGCAGTCGTCTTGGGTTGACCATTTATCTTCTTGCAGACTGAAAGCGGCATAACATTCACTGATGCTCTAGATTCCACCAAATAGTTATGTATGTTGAAATTAAAATTTTCAAAAGTAAGTAGGAACAATGGTGTTCTATATTTAGACTCCCCCCCATACTTGCTTCACCAATATCTTCCTCAGACTAGCTATCATTCTGGGATTTCGTTATAGGTGTCTCAAGCACTTTCAACAACTTTTCCTTTTGTTGGGGTAAGCTACACATTTCAAACAAAGAGATGTTTGCCTTAGTATTTTTAATATCTTCTATTATGTCATATCCCATTTCATGCTCAGTGGAATTTTTCTTGACATTTTCAACTTTTTTTTCTATAGACTTCACAGGCATACTGACTATCTTGGTATTCTGACTTGTGATAACAAAATCTGGTATATTAACGGTCTAATTATTATTTTTTATCTTTTTCATGTTCTCCTGAAGTTTCTTTATTTTGGGCATTATCGTGTTATCTTCTTTCAATGGGCCCTGACTCCTTGTTGTAACATTTGTTTCTGATATTTTTTCTTCCTCAGTAAATTCTTCATTCTCTATATTAAACAGGGGTGCACAATCACATTGTTGGTAATAACTCCCGATTCAATATTCATTTCCAATGCAAATGCCTGTATTTATACAAAGTACATGGCGGTTGGGTTTCACCTTCCGCTCAGCCT
>LPNX011056913.1:258206-291448 GCA_001517045.1 Pseudotsuga menziesii
GTGAGCGTACACAAGCTTCTTCAATATACAAAATATATCAGTCACTATGCAATATATCAGTCTTAGTATCACAATGCAATATATCAGTCTCAGTATTCAAAATTTACACAGGCTCTCTTGATTTCGTAGGCAGCTCCACAGGTTCAGCATCAATGAGCATATATATATTCTTCAATATATCAGTCAATCTGCATGATATATATCAGTCATCAACACATATATATATAATCAGTCTTCACTGAGTCTTCAAACAATCTTCACAGTCGCAGAGCTCGAATGTAGCACGCAACAGTCTAGGGTAGATTTAGGGTTTTACTCCAACGGTCAAAGGCAAGCATGCAGCTAGATCAACACGCAGTTATCTCAAAACGCATTATCTCCAACGCATTATCTCCATGTATAATATAATCAATATTATACTTATCAAACAATTTCTTCATGAAATTCTCATTTATTGCATATGGGCATCAGCTATAAAAGATATACCACGCAGTCTACTCTTTCAATCGATGTGTTAGAGGACAAATCGAGTTTTCTGACTAATCCCTCAACTCAGAATGCGCCTTGTTCTTCAGGCAGTCAATACATAAAAAATTATGCAGCTTACAGTATATCAGTCTTCAGCAGCAAAAATATCTGGTTCATCCCAGCAGCAATAGTGCGCAGTCTCTAATACATATATCAGCATATATCAATGCATATATCGAGGCAGAACCCTAGCAAAACGCTGGAACCAATCTTCACAAATCGGTGGCCACTATGAGGCTAGAACTAGCGGCCTGCAGACGCTGTGAAATGTAGAACACGGCTTACAAAAAACATATAGTATATGAACCAGATACAAAAAAAAATGGAATTACTATGCTTTTATGGTGCAGTCGCTATGGGTTCGAGCCCCACGGTGGGCGCCATAATCTCAGGCAGCACTGGTCTTCACACCAATTCGCTGGAGGTCGTGTACACCAATTCGCTGCTCTTCACACCAATTCGCTGGAGGAGTAGTCACGCAGAATCTTTACCGTGGTCCCAGCAGTCTTATACCACGCAGCATAAATTTCAGATTCGGTCTTCACGCAGCATAAAAGATAGGTCACCGCAAATAGACTTTCTCCTACAGCTTTAATCTCACATCCACAGAACTAAATCATATCTTTGAAATGGATTATGCCGATGTCCTGTTCTGCCACAGGCCCGACACTTCGACCCCCATAGAGGATACTCTGAGGGCCATGAATTATGTTATTGATAATGGGTGGGCGTTCTATTGGGGTACGAGTGAATGGAACGCGCAGCAGATCACCGAGGCCTGGGAGGTCGCTAAGGGACTCGACATGGTCGGACCTTCCTGTGAGCAGCCTGAGTATAATTCTTTTCTCGTCACAAGGTCGTATATCAGATATCATCAACAGTCTCACTCTACGCAGGATCACGACAGTCTTAGTCTATTTTAGGGTTTTGAGAGCGAGCGGCCATGGAGACGGCGGACTCGTGGCCAAAGAACATTCGTCTCAATCCTTAGAGATTATGGGGTACTCTAGGTTGAGAATCTGCCTCTAAAATCTGGAGAATCCTTAGTATCTTCTTCTTGTATCTCTGTTGGTTTCTGATCTTTCTCTCCTCCATCCACAGTTTTCGTTAACTTGGAATCTAGTAACTAATTCATCACTAAACTCATAGAATTTATCCACTGTGGGCAGTTTCTTTTAGAATTAGGTTGTTGATGAAATGTACAAAAATTTTCCATCCCCACTTCATTTAAGTTCTTAGAAGAGGTATTATGAGAGGGAGGTTTGGATGGACCACTATCATCTCTCTTTTTGTAATAAGGTTTGAATTGCTTCTTGGACTCCTTCTCTTTTTCCATGTCAATTATTTTATTCGAAATTTTCTGCACCATTTTGACCACACCATCTAATTCCTGTGACCTCTCATATTTAGTCTTAGTTAACAACAAAGGCTTTCTGTTTCCAAAAGTTTTTTCCTCTGATTGTGCAGGATATTGGTCTATACTCTCCATTTCAGCTTCCACTTTCTCAGCTTCCTCATATGTTTCCACTAAGGTGGGATTAACTAATCTTTTGACAAACATAGCTAGGCTAGGACCAAGAGCTGAAGTGTAATACTCAATTAAGGTGTTCTCAGCAAGTTGTATAGTTGCATCAAAGTTATTCAGATGGGAAAAAAACCTCTGAGTGAAATTATGCACCCTTTCATTCTTTTCCTTTCTGAGGGCAAGCAATTCTTTCATTAAAGTAGCAGTAGTTCTCTGGGTTCCATACTTGTTTCTAAACAATCTCTCAAAGGTGTTCCAATTTGGGATTGAGTTTTCCTGTAGGGAAAAATAACATGATGCTAATTTACCCTTGAGAGTATGTGGGAACAATATGTAGACTATGTCCTCATGCTCAGCTACTTCCAAACCTTCCAAAGCTAGGTAAAAACTTTGCAAATGATCATCCATAAAAATTCCTTCATTTAGTTCAAAATTGGGAAATGACTTATCAAACTTCTGGGGCATGGCATGTAACGGAGGATTAAGGTTTAGAGGGGATCTATCCCTCTGAGCAGGTGGTGGAGGAGGCTGATTTGCATTTACATTTGCCATGATTCTAGGTGGATATTGGACAAGGGTTCAAAAAGGTCAGGAGTGAGGGGAATCTGGTCCTAACTGGTTTAGAGGTTGCACAATCTCTTACAAGGTGGTATCCACCAGCTCTTCAAAGTCTTCCACTAACACTAAATCCTCTCTGTAAGGACGGTCTTTCTTACAAACTTCTCTTCGAGGAAAGGCATGGATAATGGGAAATCCCCCAATATTTTTTGCATACACCCTTGTGATTCTCCTTAAATCATCAACCACCTCGTTCCCAATAGGGTAGAGATACTCTATAACATTTCCTTTAGGACATGGTCTCTTAGGGAAACTGGTTTTAGAACTGTCACCGATGTAATTTTCTCAAGAAAATGAATTTCCTCGGCCATCCATGCACTCGAGGCCCTCCTTCTAGCACCAAAATTGTTGAAGCCTGGAAAATCCTAGGTAACAACAGTAGGGATTCTCCATAATAAATGTTCCCAATTAGCTCATTATTGTTTGATATGGGGAATTCGTCCGGTTTACGGTTCGGCTACCATAGTTCAAGCAATGGTTTAAGCTTGCTTTAACCGATTGCAGCCCAGTCCACCGTTTAAGGGTATTTTTTTGTTTTATTTTATATATGATATGCAAGTTCCTAATCTAAGTGAAATACGATAGAGACAGTAAATATTTCACCATGTGATGCACAGGTTCTCACCTCTCGTCTTGTTACCCCTTTTGCTTCTAAATCACAAACAAATAACACCTATGCTAAACTAGCTAATTCTATCTGACCTATCCCTAGGGATCAAGATTATATTTAATGGTGAGTAATGTACTGTAAAACATCCATAAAGAATATTACGGATATCTGTTCATAATTCAGAATACATGAATATATGTAGAGAGATAAACATAGAGATAGCTCATTGTTAGTTAAACATTCATCACTCAATATACTGCATAAGTTTCATAAAATAATAGGAAATCATTCATAACATGGAATTAATTCATAATCAAAACGATCTCACAGTTCGTAGAATGAGATGAAAAATAAATAATTCGACATTCAACCAATCTACAACATGCATTTGAAACTTCACAACTCCTTCTCCAGTAGAAAGTATGGTTTCTTTATTATAAAAGGAAATATTTCTTCTTGCAATAACTTCACAAAAGATAGCATGGAAAATTCCACTCTAACATCTACTTTACCTCTACTTATACAAAAAAAAATTAAATGATTCCTGAGTTGCCCCCCAACCTTTTGGGCTTCGTCAACTCTTCCTTTACAAAATTTAATCCTTTAGTGCATGCACTTAGAAAGGAATAAATAAAAAATATTAAATAATCCCCAGTTTGTGAATAAGACAAAACTAAGTGGGTCTAGTTCATGTCTTGACAAAAATGCTCCAAGATTGTGCTTGTTCACTGATGACCTGGTATTCTGCAGGTTCCAATACATGAACTGCCACCTCATGCTTTGAAAGCTGAGACTCGATTTCCTTCACTTCAGGTACACTTTGCCTCAGAGATTATTCTAATAGGAGCTTGTGGGTTGAAGCTTGGATAATCTATATCTTGATGTCTTCTTCATTAACAGCTTCGATATTGGATATGCTTTCTTCTCCCTTTTGCAGCCTCTCTTGCAAGTTCTTCAGATGTTCTTCCCTGACTGGGAAATTTTGATCTGGGGCACCTGCTAGAATCATACACTAATTGTGAATGAGATGTATGCCTTTATAAAATTCAGCACACCTCTCAATAGTTTTCTCAATGACTCTGCTTAATCTAGCCGTTGTTTTACATCCAAAATTCAGTATGGCTACCTCCATCTTAAGAATTCATGTATATTTCTGAGGCATATTAGCAGGAAAGGTTGAATGGGTTCCTACCCATGTTTATTGATTTTTTACAAGCTCTACCACATCCAATAATCTTCTCCATAAATTTGATGAGCTGAGTGCTAGCTCTTTCAATCTGACCTCAATCTATTTAACTCTATACATCTCTCCTACAAGGCTCAGCAAAACTTGATTTATCTCCTTTTGCATCATCGAGGCTTGATTTCGGAAATGAGTGATGTCTATATGCTTCTCCTTTTCCACTTGAAGTTGTTCTCGCAGTAAAAGATTCTGAACTTCTAGCTCCTCTATTCTCTTGCTCGCTACAACTCATTTCTTTTCTGCTGCTACAACCTGCTTCTCAAGATATTTCTTTTCCCCTTCCATGATACTTATTGATAATATCAGGGCATCCCTTTCAGATTGTAAAGTTTGGCATGCCTCCTTTGACTTCTTGATCTCACTGAGAATATCTTCATGCTTCCTCTTCAGACTTTGTCCCTTGCCTCTTTCTTTATTCAGAGTTTCTTTCATTTGAACAACCTTCTTCTTATATTGTTCTAGATCAGTCATAATTGTATCAACATTATATTCATTAGCAAGGGTTGAGGCTACACCTTCCCTTTCCATAAGTCTTGGATCTTTGTCAGTCCCATGAACAATTTTTTTCTCATTTCTCATGACTCCCTACTTTTCCTTGATTTCCACTTTCTTCTTAGTTCTCATGACAATTCTTTTCTTAATCTTGTCATAAAAAATGGTATTGAAATCGGCCACCTCCTGCTCTTGGGATGGGATAAAAGGGATTACTTCAATCCCTAATGTCAGAGCTGAATATCCCATGGATATGATGCTATATGGAATAGATGATCCCAAAAGACCCTCATAAGACTGAGTCTGCTCTAGAGTTACAAGATCTTATTCCTCTTGCTCTTTTCTCTATAGCTCTTCAACTACTTTCTCTACATGTTATTTTTCTTTGTCAGTTGCTTCCAGTCTTAACCTCTCATCCTCTTCCTTCCTTTTCTTAGCTTCTTCTTCTTTATTCCTTTTTGTGGCTTCTTCTTCTGCTAACCCTTTCTTGGCTTCTTCTTTGGTTCTTCTTTTTTCTTATTCTTCTTCTTCTAACCACAGTTCTACTTCTTGTGATGGTTTGAGTGCCTCCTCTTCCCTTTTCTTAGCAGCTTCCTCCTCTTGTTTCTTCTACTGCTCAATAGATTTTCCTTTTCCACCTACAATCATTATCTTTTTCCTAAACCTCTTCCTCAAGGCTGTAATATTACGTGCATTTTGGAATATTTCTTCGTTTTTATCCCAGAAATCCGTATAATCGAAACGTACTCATGCTGCAACACAATAATTAGAAACTTTATCCTCGAAATCATTCCTATGAAAACTTATCTCTCCAAAATGGAAGTACTCTAACTCCTTTACAAACTCTGGTGCACTCTTCACTTTGGAGAACTTATAAATTCCTATGTAAAACAAGACTCGGGGGTATACAACCTTCTTCTGTTCAAATAGGAAATTACCAACCAGATCAATGTAAGGTTGCCACACTACTTCCTTGTGAATAACATAATCTGTAGCATATTTTGGAAAAAGATAAGGGGCCCTCGTTCCTCCAAACATCCTCAGATATAGGCCTTCCTCTATCAGGGAATAATGACCATTATCCCATACAATCTTCAAGGTTTATTCATACATGCAATCACACTCAGAAAGGAATATTAATCTATACAGTGGCATTATAAAGTCTTCACAAATACTCTTATAGTGATTGAAATATTTGTGTGCCCACAACAACTGATATGTAGCATAGACAGGAGACTTGACCTTATCCCATTGGCACTTCAAAGTTGGGAATGACTGTGTGCACAAAATATAGTCGATCAGAAATGAGCACATATAGAAATTTGATTTATTTTTCCAGACTCCTCCCAATGTTGCACTTATGCATGAGGAGAAACTGTTAGACACTATGTTGGCCCAGTTGAAAATGGTGCCTTGAGTGGCCACAAAGAATATTACGAGTACCCAGCTCAGTTTGAAATTCTTTCCATTTTCTCTTTCAAATATCCTGTTCAACATCAATGCTATCAATCTATAGGGACTGCGAAGGTTCACAGTTTCATATTCCCTGGAAGGCCTTGTATGAAAATTCTTTCTGGGAACCATCATTCTTTTGACATTGTCCAAAACATCTAGATTAAGGTCTTTTAACCATCCTTTAGTTAGATAGGTCTAGGGCATTGATATATTATAGGCCATAGCTACATTAGTTGGGCTATAAGAAGCATAACCCTATCCTTTCATATTAGACAAAATCATTTTTGTTACATCAGCCCTCGAGAGGATCCAACCTATTACTTCTCAACATGGAAATTTTTTTGGATGTGTGGCAACTTTCATGATTGCTGACCTCTTTATATTGGCATACATTGGTAAATATGCCAATCCTGCATCTAGGACGCTTTGATTGGTGATCATTCGGTACATTTCCCCCCACTTGTACTCAGGTTCAATGCCCATGACAGCTTTGGTATTTTCATATATAACTTCATCTCTGGTTATGATCTCTATCTGTGGATCCTTGTCCGCAGCTTGCACCTTCTTCTTCTATTTGAGAGGCATGTTGCTATATGAATGACGAGACTGTTTTGATCATACAACAACATGTTATATTCAATATTTTCCAAACATATAACTACAATTTGATAAACTCTATACTAAACAAAAAAAAATGATTTTAACCAGAAATTTCTTTACCGAATCATCGCAATGCACAATAACTAAATTACTATGTCTACCTTGAACATGCTCTCTTGAAAAGGAAAACACACAACAGGATTAAATATTTCTAGGGGCAAAATGGAAAAGGGTCATAGGCAGGTACTCTGCTGCACCGGTCCTTAGTTTCTCATCACAGTAACATATCTTTCTGAGCATACCAATGTCAACACTATCGACGAGAAAGGAACAACTCGAAGATGCCCTAAGAAGAAAACCTCATAGATAACTAGGGTTTTCACCCTAAATGGAAATTCCGCCCATGACATACTACAAAAATCCTATTTTGGCCAACAAACGGCTGCAGTCTCTCCACACTCTGATTAATGAAACGAGGGAGTGGTGCAGACGGCGAAACGCTCATCTACCCACTACCCTCCTTCTACCAACAACTGTCAGTGAAGTTCTCATGGCAGGATCTAGGCCAACAATGACTGTGGTAGGTAAATGAAATGGTGACCTTGGCTGACCAAATAAGAGAAACGCTTCACAATATTATTGACCCCAACGTTTAAATACTCTCCGCGGAAAAGAGGCCAAACCTAACCCTACCAAGCTATTCCATAAGTAACAGGACAAGTAATGAGTGAGGTCCTACCTGGATTACTGATATGACCTAGAAAAGAGCGTGATATCTACTGACTAAAATTTCTCAGTCGAATGACAAATCCACATACTCCAAATGTCTAACAATACCGTGAAAAAACCCCTTACGGGCTTAAATAGGCTTAAGCGAGGGTGAGCATAATAAAAGGCCTCAGGCAGGAACCCTATTAGCGCCAAAAACATATCAGAGCTGATCCCGTGAGCGACTGTGAGCATTTCAGATGAAAGAAAAGAATGGGTTCGACGTCGATCGGGCGGTTAAAAACTAATCTGCCGAGACGAGTAAAAGGATTTAAAAGACCAATTGGTAAGACAAACAACTACCACCCGTATCGGCATCAAAAACTCTTTCAGGAAGACATCGAATATGCATTGGACTATTCATCCAAATCATTGGCAAGGAAAACATCTCTAGGCTCTCGAAACACTCGGAAACAAACAGCTGAAATGGTGGATAGAACAATAACATCTCCTGTTGACATCGAAAAAAGAAACAACAAAATGACCCAATGCATAAAAAAGACTTCGGATAATTGACCAGGAGAATCGGAAAGTGTTTTCTGATACCATAGACCAAGGTACATCTAATGTATCAGGAGACTTTCGCAATACTTTTCAGAAGCGCAAGACATAGAGAATCAGGTGGCTACCACAATATGCTTTCGATACGTCGGATGGACGTCAAGAGTGCATCCAATACATCAGGTAGAAGAAAAGAAAGCTTCTTTTGAAAAACTTAAGTCATGAAACAACTCTTGTGAGGTAAAAAGATAGACTTTTCAAAGCTTTTCTAAAAAACTAAAAAGAGTAGGGAGCCCTAAAAATTTAAAAATAAATCGGGATGATAGTTGCAATAGCAACACTCTCCTAGAAATAGGCTTGCCACACAAACACACATACTAAAAAAAGAAGTGGGTTGTGTGGGCATAAAGCAAATTTTCATGTAGGTTGTGCATTAGTTAAAAAAAGAGTCATGCAAGTTACTTGCATGTTGTACAAACTACCATAATTTAGGCAATTGTTTAGGTATCATCCTGTAACATGTGAAACTCATTTGTATTTGTAGGTGGAAAGGAACCCACAAGTTTTGTCGGTTCCAACCATCCAGATATGCATCATAATCGTGGATCCATACAAAAAATCAGGATGTGAGATTGTACAAATTCCCACCATACAGTACTCATGCAACATAGTTGTGTGGCTAAAATGAATTCAATCCATGCACTAAATAATTTCCTATCACATAGGAAAACATCCAAGTTTCATGACCAAAACATAGGCAAGCCATGCATTACACAACTACCCACCAAAAATTCATGCTACATAGTTGCACAACCAATCAATAAAAAGGTTTCACACTTTGTGGATGCTAGTTCACTAGACATATTTGCAATAATGTTACATGATCATACTTTTCGTATCCTACGAGTTGTGCAAATGTGGGTTGAATAGCCACAAATATTTGTGCAACTATTCAGTCAACAGTTTTGCAATTCAATTGAAAACCTAATGGGTATCATAAGGGTTGTATTTCCCCCTAATATATAAATGAAATGGATAAAATGAAAATAAATTCAATACCTCTTCCCTCATGATCTTGGAATCTAATTTGAATCATCAATTTGATCATAATAAGTTCCAAAACAATTAGTTCAAAATGGATGGTCAAAAAAATAAAAAGTGAATATGAATTTCAAAATGTTGGCCCACCTCATTTATAAAGTACCATGTCAAGATTCGAATTGACTATTATGGCTATCAGGTGATTCCTTATTTTTCATCATTAACACAAAAATACTACTCTCATCAGCTTCGAATTGGCTCACTCCATTTATCACCATCTTCAACTTCTTTTGGATCTATGCGTTGGTTGTATGTTGTAATAGGTTGGTTCTCACAAAATGGGTATGAGATCCTTCTCCAAGTATTCCCACATCTATTACAACTCCACAAGAGGGTCATTTCAGGACACCCTCAACATACTTTATCTCTATAACCTTCAAATGATGCCAAATTGTTGCTACAAAAGGTTTTCTGCTGGGGAATCTATAGTTGTTATGAAGATACAACCAGGACTGTTGATGCACATATTTCATATAAGTGTTCCCAAAATTTCATTTAAGGGTTGTAACTACTAAACATTACCACTGTATAGGGCTAATATTATGCCCATATGTTCCTTTTCTAGGGTTGTTTATGCCCAAAGGATTTCCTAGAACTTTGGATTCAATGCCCAAATTGATTCAAAATTGTCCAAACATGACATAGGATTGCCTGGACTTCATGTTTTAGGGTTGTTATTATGCCGAGAATTGTTTTTTGAGATGTGAATTTCAAGAATCCACCTAATGTTGCATAATATAAATCTGAGAATGACCCTTAGTAAATTCCTAGTAAATGCCAAATTTGTCCAATGTTTATGATAACAAGGTTGTCGTACATCCAAGTTATTGTTGTGATGAAACAGATATTCCTAGCTTGTTTCAGCCTAGACTTGGAATATTGTTGTTTGATAATGGAATATACCCAAGACTTCTTCACTTATTCCCAACACTACAACTAAGGGTTTTATTGTTGTTACAACTGCCCAAAATCTGTTAAAGGTATCAAGAAGTTCTCTTCAACAAGCCCAGAATAATCCCTGGCAGTCCCTTGAATTTTTTCAACATCCCTTAGTGGACACCCATACAATATGGGTGGTAAAAACTTGGAAAGAAGAACACTTGAAGGTTTTCCATGTAACATGAGATAAGGAAATCCACTCTTATCCATGCAACCAAAACATTTGATTCATGTATTAGTATTAGAATCTCTCTAATTGGTGGTGACAAGCAATTCCTAAATTGCAACCACTGTTTGATAATTATTTATGAGGCACTCTAATAATTACATAATCATAGAGTCCAATTTGAACAAATTAAAGGCTTTGAATTGGCTAGTTTCAATTAAGATTCTTCAAGTGTCTTGAGTAGCTATAGAGGTAATTTTGGTGAGGAAACATAAGAACGGTTTAAATTTATATGTATGGAAACTACAATTTATTGATATATTTAATTTTTCTGTTGCATGCTCCTTTATTTCTCTTTATTGTGCAAAACAATTACTAGTTTAGGCCTTTCAATGACCATTTCATCATGGTCTAAAGATGACATCAACATGTGTAGGGACTACTTCTTGAGTCATATAAACTATACTACTTTTCATATTCACAATACCTATATGCTTATTTTAAGCTTGAAAGCCAAAAGACTTGATCTAAATTTTATCAAGTCCTTTTTCTTCCTTGCGTCTTTTTTCAACACATGGAATGGTTGTCCACCATAAACCATGTTGGTATGCTCAGTATTGGATGATGTCACAAGATATTAGGATTTTTTTCCATAGTGAATAGAGTGATAGTTATGCATCCATGTCTAATCACTAAAAAATTTGTGCAACCTTGAGGCCAACAATTTCATGTCATATCTAGATATCTCTATTGAATAATATAATATCTATACCTCCTTCATGTCAGTTGCAGGATACTTATGTTTACCTTCTCAAGCTGAAATCAAATGTATATTAGAAGTTTAGAATCAAACTAATGATATTGATGAATGGAAGAAGGTCATGTATGAGGGACTTCTTTATTAAGCATGTACCATATATTGGTTTCCACAATGCCATGATTATCCCGTAGTAGATTTTTTCTCCAAGCAAACAATTGTGTGATGTAGAGAAGAAATTGATCTTAGGATCTTACCTACATCATCTATGCTACTTTTGCAACCCCACAAAGTATGTTTGACTGATTTTGATAATCGAGAGTATGCATTCTTCATCAGAGTTGCAAGTCAACTCGTCAAAGATGAACTGATAGAGTATGTTAAAATGAATCTCTAGAGTTAACAATTTATTACTACCACTCACTCTTTTATTTTTATTTTTCCAAAACCATATGGAAAAGTCGTAGGATTTCCTTCTCCATTCTGACATCTACATCAAACTTAAATGATTGATGTCTTCAAACATTTTTGTACACATATTGAAACAATCCACACCTTTATATTGAACTGGTAAGGATACCCTTCTTGAAAGGGCATGTATCTCAGTAGAAGAGTAGGATGTGGGTCCAATTCCTATCCTATCCTATCCAATTTAAGGTTGACATCAGTTAAGAGGAAAACAAATTGTATTGAAGGAGAGTGTTGGAGGTAGATATCTACACCTTTAGATTGAATGGTAAAGGATTCTTTGGCCAGGGGCATGTCCTAGGTTTGAATCCTAGTATGTCCATTTTTCAATTAAAGACATACTACAACCTACCAAAATATTTAAACCATTTTATTTGCAGTTAGTTTGACTAGTTCTATTTGTATTTTGTAGGGTTACATGGATCTCAAGCATATAATGGGAACGTAAAGTCATAAAATCACTCCACCAATAAGACAACACCCTCCACCAATTTATCCCATGAGAAGTTTGAAATAAATCCTTCAAATAGGGGCATGGACCCTAGTGATAAAAAATACAAGAAACCAGTCCAAGAATCCATCCCAAAGGTATGAATTTATGGTAAAAAAGTTCAATATTTTCTCTAGAAGGTTGGGAGAATGAGCATAGGTTGAAACTGAGGTTTTACCCTTGTTATAGGTCTCAAACTCTACCCTAATCATTCTCTTCTATACACGTTGTTTGTCAATTATTCAACAATCGCATCGTGTATCCCCAAAAAGAAAACAATCGCTCTGAATTTGTATAGAAACATGTATGTAACATTAGGTGTAACACATTTGAAAGTCCTTATACAACAAAACAATTATCTCCATGGTATATATATAACCCTAGAATACAATCCTTAAAGGAAACCTTCAACTAATCACACATGTAAGAACGCCATCGTCAGAAATAGTGAACAAAGTATGGAAGAGGGAATTGATGATTGCAAAGTTGTGATACTACTTGGTGTGAACTATTGCAGGATAGCTGGAATAGTGTTGATAATTTTATGGTTAGATATTAGGAAAACAAATTTGATTCTGCTTATAATGACCCCATCTCATATCCTTATTGTATTGGATGGGTGTATTTTTCATATGTTCCACATAGGCCCTTTTTCACTGGAATAATGATCAAATAATGATGGTTCAAATAATGGTAACTGTATTTGTAAGATTTTTAGTGTTTGTTAGTTATACTTTTAATCTTTTTAAAACATGGAAACGTCATCTAGGTGTATCTGGTTTACCTGCTGGATATGATTTTGGTTTGAATGTATGTGGTCAAGCTATCGGATTTGTTGAAAAATGGCTTTGGCAAATAATGTTTTAACTTGCATTTCCACTTATAAAGTACCAAAGGAAACTTTTAACATACTATATTTCCATCCTATTGTTTGTTGTGTAATTATGCAGGTTGCATTCGTGTGTCTTCAGACACAAAAACTTTGCTTATCAAACTATTTGAACTTCTATCAAGGGTACTCAAAGTTGTGTCTGGGGTATGAGCCTTAGTATTTCCTTGTATTTATTTAGATGTATTAAATGATCTTATATTATAGACTTGTGAGATGGGTTATACAATAATTTTTCATCTAATATATGTGCTTTTTCTAGCATTCTTATGATTAATCTTTTATGATTGGCTTTGAGATGCAGATTCTGGAACAAGCTCATTCTGGTTCTATTCTATAGAATGTTGTGTTTGGAATCTTTGATGATGGAGGGAATATTGATTCAAAGATGAATGGGTGCCATCATGCATTGAGAGTTTAGTTTTTTACTATGATTTATGTTCAATACACTTTCATTGAGGGAAAGTGTACGGTCCCTAAACTTTAGCTTCCATAATACTCTAGATTGTTGGAATTTAAAGCTTTCCATTCTTGGTGTATAGAGCTCTTTGTGCATATTAAGGTAATAACAATCATATTTGATTCATGGGATTCAACCTTTCTACAATTTGTGTTGATGAAATTTTCATTGATACCAACTTGGTCTTGCAGTGGCCCCACGGGATGTCTTTGGACCCTCAGTTGGTGATTCGATGACCTTGCAACCCTTGTTGGGGTCATGGAGCTCTTGTATGATGATGATGACTTTGATGCCTTTAGTAGAACCATGTAAATGCCTTCAGTATGATGAAGAAGCTTATGAAACATTGAAGAAGTGCCTAAGACCCACAAGTTGGTCATGAAGCCCATTGCTAGCACTTGATGTAGACCTTGATGAAATTGTACCCTTGAAGATGTTCTTCAAGCCCTTGAAGTCTATGTAGTGCTAGAAGAAGGTTTATGATGATGTGTGGATTCCGTAATGGTGACAAAGGCCAAGTCCATGTATTGCTTGAATCATGAGAAGCAGCCCATAAGCAGTCAACTATCACAATTGATGAATTAAACTTGCTATGTCGGCTCCATTAAAAAATTGAGAAGTCAACCCAGATCATTGCTATGTCGGCTCCATTAAAAAAAAATGTGAAGTCGGCCCAGATCATTGCTATGTCGGCTTCAAGAATAAAAAAAAAATTATAATAAATTTTTTTTTTTTAAGTCGGCTCAATAAAATATATATTACAAGTCGGCTCCAATATTCAAATTAAAAAATTTATAGCAAGTCGGCCCTAAAATTATGGAGGAGAATCTAGTATATATACCCCTCTCACGCTTTCATTTTTGGTAAGGAAAATTTGTGGAGCTCTGAGGAAATTTTCACTGGACTAAGGCAGCAGGAGAATTTCGTGGGTTTTGGCAGCAGAAGAAAGCAACGAACCTAAGGTTTTTTTTTTCTTTTTGAGCAAGATCCAAATTTTGCTGACCTTCTTGACTAAGTTTTGGTGGAGGACTGAGATCTGCGTTTTCAAGTACATTTGCAGCAGTGTTATTGTTTGTGGAGGGGCGCACCAGTCAAGAGGAACTATCCATATTCTTGATATCCAACTCGTTGTTGTTCAAGAAGGGCCCAAAAACTCAAAAGGGAGTCATCCTGTGAAGATACCAAATGCATAAGAGTGTTTCCCACTCTGATTTCTCATGAAAAGAAGAGGGCGTATTTGTTGAGAAGCAAGACACTGTCACGAGGGTGCATTCCACCCATAAATTTCCCAGCGTAAAGAATATTTGAGAAGGCGTTTCATTCTAGAGAGGTATTCTTGTTCTTTTTCCAAACTTGCATTTTCGGTGGTGGATTAGTGATAGAAGAGCCAGTGTTGAAAGATCATTCCTGTAGCAGCTGATATATCATTTAAAGTATCCACATCCATCATTCCTGTAGCAGCTAATATATCATTTATTTAAAGTATTCTCAACCATAATTCCTGTAGCAGCCGATATATCAATTATTTAAAGTATCCACAGCCATCATTCCTGTAGCAGCGTGTTCAGTTTGGAAGAGGAAGTTAAAGCTGTAAAAAATGGAGGAAGATTCTTGTTGCTGGTCATAATTTTTATCAACATATCTAGTCATGTTATTATTGATTCTCAAGCTCTGACGGTTGCAGTGCTTGCCGCAGTATTTTATGGAGAGTCCATTGGTACAGTTGGTGCAGCAGGACTTGTGCTTGGTGTTATAGGTCTCTTACTTCTGGATATCTGAATTATTGTAGCATCTATATGACAGTCCACTTGTTGAAAACTTGGAGGCCCAAATTCTTGCTGCAGTATAGCTTTTGGTTTTAATCTTTATAAACAGTCCAAGCTTGGAGAATCAGAAATTTACTGCTGCCCTTGGACAGACCCAGTAGTAACAAGGTATGTGTATTAAATACAGAGAATCAGAGATAAACTATGTGGTGTATGAAATGTATTAACTCCTCTATACATACATATTGATGATACATGTCATGAGAAGATCCATGCTACGATATATACATCTTGATGATGTACACCTGCATGCATACTCTATGTATCCTATACATTGTTGTATGATTATAAAAGTGCAGCAAACACATGAAAAGGTAGTAGTTGAGGTCTTGGTGGACTGAGGTGAAACTTGTAGCAGTAGTCATTTTTGGGAAGTAAATTATTGGATGTGCTTGGGGTATATTGAAAGATTCCTTCCATAGACAAAGCATATACACAGACCTAAAACTTTTGCACAATACACTGCCCTCTAAACAGACTCAACATTGACAGTCATGCAACAGATGAAGAAGCAATTTTGCGGTTGACAGACAGCTCTGAGGATAACAAATTTTGGCTTCTCCACCGTGCAACATTTGGAGTAACAGTACTCTAACTAACATCTGAATTTATTGCAGCAAGTATCTTGGTAAACTGTCCTGAATTTTAGAAGTATAAACAGTTTGAATTCTTCATCTCCTATTGATGTTTGATGAGGGTCTGATAATGGAACAATGATGAGGTTCATGGTGCTTGAAGTTTGGTGACATACATACCTGAGTTTGAACAGCTTGTGAAGTCTAGCAGCAGCTATAATACAATGACATAAAGCAAGGTCTTATATAGTAAGGTCTTCAATGACAGAATGAAACAGCCCAGACATCAAGAACATACACAGTCAAGCTTGGAAGCTACTATAATGTACACACAGTTCAAGGTCAAGTGCATACACCAGTGATGATGCACTCCTAAAAGATGCAGACCTTGATATGATGATAAAAGTTTAAATGATGATAGCAAATCTTCTTAAGTTGAGAAGAGAAAGTTCAGGGTTGAACTAAGGTAAGTGAAAGATAAAGGTATATGTCCTAGCAAGAGAAGGAAACTCAGACTTGGCATTCTTCAAGTGCATCCAAGGTATGTAACTCTAGAGTTGACTGTTATTGAGTTAGAAATGAGTTATGTCTGGTAGCATAAAGTCTGAAGTTATCCACAGTCAAGGTACGAGTTTTGACATGCACTACTTGCTAAGCATAAGAGCAGAGTAGATGTGATTGGCATGATCCTTGAGCAGTAGAGCAGATGATCAGTATGAGCAACTGTTGATGAGCTAATTGGCCAACAGTTTTGGACCAGCAGAGTTGATATGTGCTGAGCAGAGATGATAAGCAGCATTGATGATGACCAGCAGCAAAGATTGACCAGCAGTGATGAATAGTGTTGACCAGCAGAAGATGAACAGAGAAGATTGAGAAGACTATTGCAGTAGTGTTGAGCAGATTGACAAACAGTTGATGTGATGAGCAGAGAAGATGAGAAGCTTTGATGTGACAGAGATTTCTTGTGTGACACAAGTATACTGTATTGTAAAATCATGCTTGTCTTGCTTTTGAGGTTAGGATACCTCAAACCCTTCTTAGCAGGGTCTAAGAAAACCAGGCAGGGTCCTGGATGCAGAGTAGGTGCTCTATGTATCAGTAGGTGCTGATTTTGCCTAACGGTTGTAGCCGAACCAAAACTAATACAAAAAGATTACAAAATTATATGGTGTTGTGTTCTTTTGTGTTATGGTTCTTTATGAATGAAATGCTTATGCTATGTGAATGATGTTTATGAAATGATTATGGTAGAGTAATGGAATGATGAATTGGTAGCAAACCGTGATAAGCTAAGAAAGGTTTAAAATTGGCTTCACACTGATTCACCCACCTCTCAGTGTCTACAATTTGTAGTTCCTACATGGCTTGTTTTTCATTTCATTATATGAGAGTTCACATTTGGTAATATTATTATGATATTCGACAAGTACAAATGTTGGATCTTCTAGGTTGATGTTCTTCCAAATCCATGAATAGAGATGGTTAGTGTTCTAGAGAAAGCTTTGGATGATGGAACAGTATGTCATGCTTACGATGAGAGCACAGCAAGTTAATCATAAATAAGTAATCAAATTATATTAAACGAAGCAAGATTGTACATCAAATCTTTAATGAGTGAGACGACGGTGAGTGATTTTGTTTTATTTAAGAACTAAAGTTTAGAATTATTTGGGTCTATGGTTATATTTGTTTACACAAAGTGCATCCAATCATATGTGCACATAACACCATCATTGAAAGGAACTTGACAAAATTTATCTTTACTAAGTTGAGATGGAACAATCAAGTATTAAATGGCCATATTTTCTATTACTCTTTGACAATCTTTCATGTTTTTGTGAAGTCTGTGCATTGGGATGGGATTCTCTAATAGATAAAAAGTGCTTTGGGAAATATTTTTGTTATTGTGGTTTGTTTTCACTGGTTTAGAAGCACTGAAATTCTTAGGGAGTGTATTTTATGATGAGAATTGCAATGACTTTAATCCTCCAAATGAATCCTAGTCTTTCAAACCATGCCCAAGTGTGGATTTCTCAACAAACAATAAGAAAGATAATATTTTGGCCTTGGAACTTGAGTGGTTGAAGAGTTGCATACTTTGAGTCAAGAATCAACTTTTACCCATAGTTATCAGAATCGTTCTAGTCATCGAACTGGTCAAAGCCAAAAAATATGAACCAGATTGGAACCGGGAAAAAATTAGACTAAAAAATCTGTGCTACAAAAAAAATGTAAAATATTCAAATTAAAAAAAAAACATATATATATATATGTGTGTGTGTGTGTGTGTGTGTGTGTGCGCGCTTGAACCAAAACCACTATACACAATTATGCAAATTTTGTCATGTATATGGCAAGTAAGGGTGCATATAACTAAAATAATGTCAACTGCAATCCATATCTGACCAAAAATACATAAACAAAGAGGATCTAGATGGTATCTAGAGTCCAAAACACTTCATGCTACAATGAATAACTTCATATCATCAATATAATGCTATGATCCCCTCCCTCCAGGCTCTAGCCCTTGCCTTTATGTCGAAACTCAAAGTTGATCCTCCAAGGACATTAGTCAACACCCTACAATGTTGATGAAAATTATTAATACAAGCTTTAAAACAAGGTAGAAAAATATTTCCGTGCTTACTAAGTGATTTTTCTATAGTGAATAATACTTTTTTATTAAGGTCATGGAAAAGGAGTTCAACAATTAACACCACCAACATCAAGGTACACAGAAGGTTTGATGTGCTCGAATAAATACCATCCCATACCCTCATACATGATAGAGTACAATGAAAATTTTGCAATCTCGATATCCTGAAAATTGTTGTCTGTTGAATTTTGAATGGGATCTAAAATTCTACTTTTTGCATATGAAGTCCAATGAGGTTGAAACCTCTCTTAAAATTCTTGTAACAATTATTGGTAATGTGAAAAATTTAAGTAAAATGACAGAAAATGAAATATAGGGAGAATGTCACTATTTTTTTAAGAATTTTAATGTTTCTACTTAATATTATTGATGATTACTAGAGTCTAGGGCTTACCTTTTTCTATTTAATTTTAAAAATTTCATGTTCAAAACTATGTCATGCAAATTGCTACAAAACCGGTTGGTTCTGTATGGCGTAGATCGGTTTGGGCACACAAAACCGTCTGGTTCAGTAGAGAACTGGACATTTTTGGTCAACAACACTGAAACAGGTCAGAAAACACCCTTAACTAATCAGTAGAGAACTGGACATTTTCTGATAGTGATGGTTGTACCTAGGTTTGAAAAATGTAGCAAATTTCCTTTAATCCTCCAAATGAATCCTTGTCTTGTTGAACCATGCCCAAGTGTGGATTTCCTCAATAAACAATATGAAAGAGAAAAATTGGGTCTTCCAACTCAAGTGGTAGGAAATTTACATTCGTTCAGTAAAGAATCAAGTTGTACCTAGGTTCTTTGTTCTTTAATTGGCATGTTCATTCTTCTCATAGATTTAAAACAGAATATATTTCTTGTAAGAGTCTATAACAATAATCTAAATAATATTTTTTTGGCAGGTATGTTTAGGATCAAATTTTCTATAGTGATGATGCAATATTTTGTTCTTTGAATCCAAAATTTGTTATTGAAGTAACATGCTTAGGATGCACATAAATATCAAATGCACAAACTTTTTTTTTATAAATAAACAAGTTATCGTTGGATTTTCAACAACCGGTGGCTAAGCTCCAACGAGCTTTCCATGGCTTTGACGGCAAAGGAGTTGTGACTTCCATCGTCTTTCCGACACATAGCGGCTACACTCCGATAACACATCCGATGAAGAGAAGTCAGATATTTGACCATCTATCCGATGAAGAATCTAATGATATTCGACATTAGGCAGTCGGAAAGCCGACAATAAATCTGACGAGTGTAAGTCGGATATTCGACAGCATATCGATGAGATTTCCATGGCTCTGAAAGAAAAGGAGTTGTGACTTCCATTGAATTTTTGACATACAGTGGCTACACTTTGATAACACATCCAACGAAGAGAAGTCAGATATTCAACCATCTATCTGATGAAGAATATGACATTAGGTAGTTGGAAATATGACAATAAATCCGACGAGTGTAAGTCGGATATTCAACAACATATCTGACAAATAGCAGTAAAAATTTTCACAGGTGGAAGTCGGAAATCCAACGAATAATTCGACAATTCATGGATGAAATAATTCTCCATATTATATTGTTATTATGTCAAATTGTCAATGGGTTTCAAACTGAAGTCAAATATCCGATGAATTCCCATCGACAACAAAAAAAACCATGGTTGTCAAATAACTAACACGTCTCTGTCGAAGTTCAGGAAATGCATCTATCAAATTTTGGGCTCAAATTTTGTTGCGAACCTTAGGAGTGATTTTTTCTTCTCATAAGGCATTAAAAACCTTTGTATGCCAATCTTTGTGGTTGGTGGCCACAATTTTCTTTAAAATATTGATCAAATTCTTGTTTGAAGATTCTTCCAAACCATTACCTTGTGTGTAATAATTAGCAGAATATTTCACTTTAATACCCTTTTCAAGGGCATATTGAGTGATATCAATCGAATTAAAATAAGAGGCATTATCAAAAACCAAATATCCAGGCACCCCAAAACTGGTAACAATGTTACTTTCCAGGAAGGAAATAACTGAATTGGTATTAGCAACCTTAAGGAGGATTGCTTCTACCCATCGAGTAAAATAATATGTTGCAGTCAAAATGTACTTATGTTGCAACATAGAGGGAGGATTAATGGTACCAACAAAATCCAATCCCTATTGTTGAAATGGATACTATACAGTGACAAGTTGAAGGGGAAAGGCTAGCTTCTTCAATTTGCCAACACATCTTTAGAAAGGCTCACATTTTCTGAAAAAGTTATGCACATCCTTGAATAATGTGGGCCAATAATATCCTTCTCTTGACACTTTATGGGCTCTATTTTCTCCTGATAAGTGTCCACCCACAGGTCCTACATGCATGTCAACCAAAATTTTGTCAGCTTCTGGTTTTTCAAGGCACCTGAGAAAGACACTATCATAATTTTCTATAACAACAAATTAACAATGAATTGATAAGGCGTTGCTTTCAATCTCAATGTCCTACACTTCTTGAACTCGAGGGTTGGAGGGGAATACCCATGAGTAAGATAAAATTTAATATCGTCATACCATTCTGATGATGGAGCAGAAATAACGTCAATGGTGTCAGTAGACATGGCTTCCTCTTGAATCCATTGTTGTTCATGCTCTGGGTTGATTGATTGGGATTCCAGTAAACATAATCCATGCTCTTTTACCATATTGGAAGGCTTAATCTCCAAATCATACTCATGGAGCACAGTTATCTAGTGAGCTCTTTTTTCTCCTAACTCCTTTTGTATCAACACATTTCTTATGGTTGTGTATGGGGCGATCACCTTTTTCTTTAACTTCAACAAATAAGGCCTTAAATGCTTCACAGATTTATAAACAACATAATCTTGTTTTCCACCTGTGTATAATTTAACTCATCCCCTTTGAATGTAGAACTCATGAAAGAAACCAGGATCTTTGCTTCATTTGCATTTTTCTGAGTGAGCATTGCAGCATAAGAAACATCAGTAGTGAAAGTATTAAAAATAAAATGTTTTGAAAAATTGGGAGGCATCAATGCAGGAGCATCCATTATAGCCTTCTTAATGTTAATGAACGAATCCTTTTCAATGTCATACCATTTAAGCACATCATCTTTCTTTATCATGTCCTGAAGAGGTCTAACAATTTGTGCAAAGTTGGTAACAAACCTCCTACCAAAATTAATCTTTCCCAGAAAGGATTGCATGGCTTTCTTTGAGCTTGGGATGCCAATTTTTTCAATTGCTTCATAACTCTCTGGGTCAATTATTACATCAAACCTATAAAAACTATATCCATAGCTCTCTGAAAAGTTGCGCCGACATTGATTATCCCAAAAGGAATTATCCTATAGGAAAAAGTTCCTAGGGTGTTCTGAAGGAAGTCTTAAGCTAGTCAGAGGTCATGACCAGAACCTTATTGTATCCTGAAAATCCATCAAGCAGAGAAAACATTTCTGCACCCAAAACTCTTCGCAATGTTTATTCCATTGATGGAACAGGGTGGTTGTCCTTTTTGGATTCTCTATTCATATTTTGAAAGTCTACACACAGTCTGGTTTGTCCACTCTTTTTGCAAACAAGGACTAGGTTTGAAATCCACTGCATGTGTCTAACAGGGAATATGATTCTAGCTTTTGACAGGGAATATGATTCTGGATTTCAAGAGTTTCTCAAGCTCTTTCTTGATGTATGGATCTAGACTAGGATGCATCTTTCTCATCTTTTGTTGATAGGGTCTTGCATCGGGATTTAGGGGTATGTTATGTTGCATAATAGAATAATCAAAGGTTTTGAGATCACCATAAGTCCATGCAAAAACATCCTTGTATTCTTTGCATAATTTTACTAAAGATCTCCCCTCTTCAAAAGAACAAGTAAGCCCTATATTAATGAGCTGAGGTTTTTTCTCATTACCAAGATTAACAGTCTTATCATTTAGAGTAGAACTATGAGTTGGAAATTTGGATTTCCTTTGAACTTATCTTGCAGATCATAAAATTTCTCTAAATTAAGGACTGATTTAGGGATCAAGTTGTAAGGAAAATTATTATCAGACA
Source organism: Pseudotsuga menziesii (assembly GCA_001517045.1). Taxonomy (NCBI): domain Eukaryota; kingdom Viridiplantae; phylum Streptophyta; class Pinopsida; order Pinales; family Pinaceae; genus Pseudotsuga; species Pseudotsuga menziesii. Next base: position 280,924 of record LPNX011056913.1, read on the forward strand.
TAGACTTTTCATGTTCAACTTCATCTAGAGAAAAGTCTTTAAAAGTGTCTTGGGTTGTGAGGAAGTCTAATATCTTAACATCATCATCAAATAGTTTCCAACTAGTTACATAATCGGGTATGGAAGGTCTGTACCAGGGTATTTTTTAAGGATTCTAATATTATACTTAAGTATAGTATTCTAGGCGATTGTTCTAGATTGAAAAAACATGTTTATAGATAGCTAGGCAAATATTAAATACGAAACATAAAATTAACACTGAAATGTATAAATTTTGGCAAATATTATGATAAAAAAACATATTTTATGTAAATATAGGCTATATTAGACACCAAATAGCGAATTTATTTTTTGAAAAAAACCAAAAAAATAGCCAATTGGTGAAATTTTGCCACTAAAAATTACCCTGGTCTGTACATGAGTTCGATAGAAAAGGTATCAGGAGACAGGCCTTCGGGTGGAATGATTCTAGATGTAGTGTTTTCTAAAAGGTATGCATCAAAAATTTGTGAGCTTGGGATAGATTTAATGTTAAAGGCTTGGGTTTAGGAACACTCTACTGCCTTCTCCTAGATGTAGAAGGTTGGTCCGGCTCTTGATCAATATTTTCTTTGAGACTGAACATATCTTTCTCTACCATGACAGCCTCCGCAAAAACTGCTTGGAGAGTAGGATTACGAGCACGCTTAACCCACATGGAAATCGTCGTAAGTAAACCCTTAATGTAGTAGGCTACCAAGAGTTCTTCGGTGGGAAGAACCATGACAAGGATCCGGTTCTTCAAATAGGAGAACCTCTTATTGAAATCTTTAACTAATTCTTTTGGTTTTATCCTAAGATAAGATAACTCTATGACAAGGTCCTCTGGGGTACTATCATCTCCGAACTTCTGAAGGAATAGTGCCTCAAACATTTTCCAAGAATTAATAGAAACAGCTTCCAAAGAAAAGTACCAAGTAGAGGGTTGTCCCTCAAAAGACTAAGCAAAAAATATACACACCACATCCTCATGTATCACATTCCTCAATATAATGGCTTGCATGTAGTTCTTGACATGATATTCAGCAGGCAGCCTATCATCTGTATTAAACCTGGGAAGCCACTTCTCATGATTTTTAGGCAATTTATGTAATTGTCCGGGAATACGGACTGTGTCTAGGTTAAGACAAGGTCTGTTGAGGTCATCAACCATTGATCTCTCTAGTGGATATGAATATTCTGAGGAAGTTTCACTATCAGAATATTCTTCTGATGAAGATGGAGATGAATGAGGTGGTGTGGGTGGTGGTAATTCACCAGAGTGATTGTTAAGGTGTGGGTCTTCTAGGGACTTGTCTGCAGTTTCTAACAGTGGAATTTCTTTGGTTTCAGTATTGAGTAATAACAGGTGAGGTAAGAGTCAAAACAAAAAGAAGAAAAAATGTTTCTAAGACTACCAACTTCCTTAGTTCCTGGTTCCACCCTTGCAGTAATATCAATATTGTTTTTTCTCCACTACTCAAAAGTGAGAACTCCACCACTAGGTGGTGTAAAAAGGGTTTCAAGTCTCGCAGTGGATCTTTTGAAACAGGGATGGTAGGGATTGGTGATTGACCTTCTGCAGGATGAGCTGCATATGTAGAATCTTGAATGTGGTTGCTATTAATGATAGGTGATGTGGGATGAGGAGGTTGATTAGTGTTTTGTCGTGACATGTTTCATAATGGCCCTCCTTCTAGCACCATTTCTTGACAGACCGGGTTTGTAGACTGCTATAAAATCTACAAGGCAGTCAACAGAAAGAAATAGTCCAACCAGAAAGGCTTCGAATCAATCCCATGCAAAGACGATTCTATTCCCTAGTTGTTTGTGATGACTAAATTTTATGGATATGAGGCCTCCACTTGCACAAAGGTTTTTCATATCAATAATATCTACTCTTAGGACAAGTAAGAAAGAATTAAAGTAACTGATTCCTAGGTTAATTGTTCAAGAAAACTTAAACAAGGTGTATAACAGACTTTAGAATAGGGAAGTTGTAAGACATAATAGGAAAGAAGAAACTAATTCATCAATGTACTGAAATGTAAATCAATATCAATCTCTTTAACCAACTTCAAACAAATCTTAAACAATTAAAATTGCAAAGGTTTATCCAAAATTTTATAGATGTACGATATGTCCAAGAGGTAATACTAATTATCAAATCGGTATCAGGTATTAATGACTTATCATCAGCTGTGAAATAGAGCATGTGAATCAAATAAAAACATTCATTCAATGCACATTCATTGTTTCAATATCGAAAGGAAAATAAATACGTGAACCAACACATCAATAGATAAACAACCAATAATCAGTAAACTAGATAGATGGAAGAAAGACTAAAATTCATGAAATACATTTGATGAATAACCATAGAACATAGCATAAAATGACAGTGTAATCTAATTCACTTGCAAAAAATTACAAAGTACAAAATCACAAGCTTCGTTATGTTCTTGGTAGTCTATTATCCTATATAGATCCTAGGCTTAATCTCCTTTGTTCCCCCCTCCAATACGCTCCCTTTAAATAAATTACAAAATCTACAAAAAGGAAATTTCCCAAGGTGTGGGATTACAAGATAATTTGGTTTCATGGCTTGCCAAGGGCAGAACACCACTTGGAATCTAGGTCCATCAAATCCTCTATCTCTTGATACTTGGCATGTTCCAAGTGTACTTTCATTTTGCAGATTTGGGACGTAATCTCCCTCTTTTTGACCTTCTTCCACTCTCTAAGTTACACCTCTATTATCATCATCGCAGCATGGGGTATCCCAACCCATCTCCTGATTTCCTACATAGTAATTTGGGTGATCTCCTGGATCTGCTTCCTGGTTGTAGCGAAATTTCTTTCGATTTCTTCCAATTTGAGCTTTGGGGGAAGTGACTGGTCAGTTGGATCTAAAAATGGTATGTCCAAAAAAAATGAGCAAAGTCTGAGCAGCAAACCACCATTGTTTGCATGCCATCTTTCCATCTTTGATTATGGATTCCACTGCATCACAGATGCTTTCCCATGTCTCAATCGTGACTTCGGTCTTCTTGGTATGAACTTTATCCATATGTGGAAAATCATGTGGTTTGTATTTTATGTGCTTCTGCCACTCTAGTGCATTATCGAAGGCATTGGCTTCTTCTCTTGTGTGAGTATTATGATCTTGTAGGATATCATATTGACACTCAAATATAATATAAATTTCCTGCATTTTGTTGAAACCTCTCTACAAACTATCCATGTACTGATAGAATTCATCATGGACCTTGCAAGCTAGTTGCTTGAACTCTTATTCTGTCAACTTGGAGAAAGAGGAAGAAGTTGAAAGTAGTTGAGAGTCCTTGAGTTGTTGTTCAAGGGTAGCAATCATATATGCTTTTTGTTGATTCAAAACAACTGATTTCTCAAGTTGTTGCTTGAGATAATCATTCTTCTTCTATAACTGCTTCAACTTGTCCTCGTGTTCTTGCTTAAGAAGTTGGACCTCTTGTTTTTTATGTGCCTCAGCTGCTACAAGGTATTTTTTGGTCTTTTGTGGCTCTTGTTCTTTGTCCAAAAGGTCCTTATTCAGCCGTGAAACTAAATCAAAGTTGGCTCCTACAAAATCCCCCATGGTAGTTGTTGTATCTAAATCCCCTTGCTTGATATCAGGGTAATCCGACTTCCAAATAACTTGGTTGAGGGAAGGAACCTGTTTGAATATGCCTTCCCCCGTCCTCTTGGTTCCCTTTTTCATCACTGCTTTATCTTTTTTTATCCAAAAATATTTTCCCAAGGAGACTATAGCATACTCACCAAAGTCTACCATCTCTTCTGAAGTTGAGATGGTTTCTTGTTGAGGAGTGACCAGGGGGCAGGTTGATATTGGGAAATAGTCATTTCCACACTGATAGGTGAAATGATCATAGGAGAGGTAGGAAAAATAGGTGCAAGGGATGAGGAAGAAGTGAGGATAAGTGTATTGGACTAGTGACTAGTATACGATCTCTTCTGAAGTTGAGATGGTTTCTTGTTGAGGAGTGACCAAGGGGGCAGGTTGATATTGGGAAACAATAATTTCCACACTGATAGGTGAAATGATCATAGGAGAGGTAGGGAAAATAGGTGCAAGGGATGAGAAATAAGTGAGGATAAGTGTATTGGACCAGTGACTATGTTGACCGACCACTTACAATGATCTTTAAAATACCAAGAACTATAGAAAGCCCATCAAATAGTACCATATTAATAACGTATATAAATCTAGTATCAAATAGAAACAATATCTTAATATTACTTTATTTAATTTGATAAGGTATATAAATATAGTATTATATACTTTTATAAATAATAAAAAATTAAAAGTAAGCTTTTATAAAGTTTGATACAGTATCTTATTTAATTTAATAAGGTATATAAATATAGTATCATATACTTCTATAAATTAAAAAAACAAAAATAAAGTAAGTTTTTTATTTAGGTGTAATTATACACATGGTTCTACTTCACTTGAGATCAAATATCTACTTCACTTTGCTTTGTTTTACCTTTACTTCATTTTGGTTCTAAAATAATTAAGATCAATACTAAATCCTACAAGTGTAAGTTAATATGTTCAGGATATTAAACATTGTATATTTGTTTTGGTGTTTCTTTAAAACTAAATAAATCCAATGTTTTAGTTTACTAAAATTAACGAAGTGAACTAATTTGTCTTATTTTTTGGTTAACTAAATGAATGATCCAATTTATTGAAGTGTATTTTTCTTTTCAAATTGTAAACTCAAGAAATTTGATGGGTTTAAGTTTTAATTTTTTATTTTATAGGTCGACATGGATTTTTTAAAATTACTTTTCATAAATTTTTAATTACTTTTTATTTTTGGTAATGTAACGCTACCTTGTGTGACATCATAAAAAATTACACCTCCATAAATTAGATGCTTGACACATTGAATTTAAGATGGATCTATGTCAGTTTTAATTTTATTTTATTTTATGAGTTGACATTGATTGTACTTTTCATTTTTTTTGTAAGATTGTACAAGAAGTATATTATAACATTAAAAAAAAGAAACAAAATTATAGAGATGTTTTGACCTAACCTCAAAGTGGCCTAAGAAAGTGAAACCACCAACCTAACAACGCAAAGATGTTGTCAATTTGATCAAGTTTTAAACAAAAAATGGCCCTCCCAACATAGGGAAAACATGCCCAAAACCTTTTAAATAACATAGAGTTTTTATAAATCATCTCAGCAATAAAAGAAATTATATTCACCTGAGTTATCTCTTTCATGATATTACAAATTCAAGACTAACTTCTATAATCTACTATTCTCTAAGATAATCTAAGATCTAAAATATTCTAAGATAATATCCCATTTAATAATTATTATGAAATGAAGAGAGAGCACTCTCTTTTATACATGAAGGAAATAACCATCTCATAATGAGAGATCCACTATTCACTCAACCACTCAATTACTTTCCTATTATTACAAGATATGATCCCTTCAAATCCTCCACATATCTTTCACAAATTCTCCACATGTCTCTCAACCAAATCTCCATGATCTTCTCCTTAAAATATTCTTTGCATAACTATCTACTTGAAATGATGGAGGAGATATACGTGAATTATTTTCTTTGAATTAATCCTTCTCCTGTTCCTACACATTACAAATCTCATCCATACTTTAAGATATTAGTGAAAAACATGTTAATTTTCTAATATTTAACCATAAATTCACTTATAATACTAAAAATAAATAAAGTGGAAATAATAAGGTGAAACCCACATATATGTATGGAAATGGTATGACAAAAGGTTAATGGGACGATGAAATGTGAGGAATAGAAGACGATAAAGTGGATGAAAAATGGACATTTCTGCGTCCCAACATACTCCCCAACTGAACTTGTTGCATGTCCTCATGCAACCATGTATGGCTCTTCTCAAGAACTTTTGGCATCTACACTATGGCTTTGATTGATGATGTCCTTTTAACAATGAATATTTCTGGAGTGTGAAATACATGAGTAACAACTGGCATTTCCTTATGGTTGGTTCTTGTGTGACAACCATGAATATAAAGAATGTTGGTTCTGTAGAAAATTTGAGTTTACTGCTTGCTGGTTTAAATGCACATTTAGTGTTTTTCACTACAGCCGGTTTTGCATAGACTTGAAGCTACTTACAAAAAAAATTCTGAACAATTTTAAACACACAGAAAACTACTAACAGGCAGAAATAAGCATTTGGACAGTCACACCATAAAATATTTGACTCAGAGATTTTTGGCTAATCAGCCCTGGAAAAACCCCCACGGGGAAAACCAGTCAGAGAGAGGAGAGATTTATTATTTCCTTCAGCAAAAAATCAGACATTAAATTTACAGTCAAATATTCCAACTTATCTCAACCCAAAATTTGACCAGCAGCAAACTTTTTTGATTTCTGTGCATGAACAGCTCCTCGATTTCTGAGCCAACCAAACAGCAATAAATGCAGGCTGTACACTTCAAACTGACCTCGATTTCTATGCAGAAATTGTATAGCATTTATTGCAAGGCTGTACCCTTGATTCCTGTGCCGTCCATACCCTCGAACTGTGTGCAAATTTAATGATGTCCGTACAGCAATTAATGCAGGCCGTACAGACCCAAAACTCCTCGATTTCTGTGCTGGAAAATTAATGCAAACCGTACAGCATTTAATGAGCCGTACTATCCCTCGATTTCTGTGCAAGCAGAGTGCAGCCGTACAGCATTAATGAGGCCGTACTATCTTCTCGATTTCTGTGCCTGAGTTAATGCCTTGTACTCCTCGATTTCTGTGCATAAATTTTCCTTGGAAAATGTGCCAAAACCCTAGCTCAAAAAATCCTTCTCTCTCAGCTCTTCTTCTTCACCTGAAAAAATGAAAAGTTAAGTCCTTTTGCCTCCCTCAGCCTTTTTGTTTGACCTAAGTGAGTTTCTAATCCAACGGTGGAAAAGCAATCTAATCCAACGGATGAGAATCAATGAGAGTAAAAATCCCTTTTATTTATTTCTCATAAATAAAATTACTCTCACTCACTTAAATTTATCAAAAAGTGACTTTATGGTTATAAAGTCTCATTAAGTGAATTTTAATGTGAGGGTCACCTTTTTCCCTCTTTAAGTGACTTAGGCAAAATAAAGTCACCTAGGGAACATCTGCCTAGGTACAAAAACTAACACTCCCTCTTACCAAGGAAGGTGTTCCGTACCACTCCCAACTTATCTCTGAAGAAGACGAACTTACCCCTCCCCAAAGACTTCGTCAAGATGTCAGCTACCTGCTCATCAGTGGAAATATGCCGAAGCTCAACTGCCCCTCTCTGAACATAGTCTCGAATGAAATGGTATCTGATCTCTATGTGCTTTGACCTGTCATGGAAAACTGGATTCTCAGAGAGCTGAATGCAAATCTGATTGTCGCAGTAGATCACCGTAGGCCTAAGCTCCTGATCAAACAAATCTACCAAAAGCTTGCGAAGCCACAGTGCTTCACAAGTAGCCTGACTGGCTGCCATATATTCAGCCTCAGCCGAACTTAATGCAATGGATCTTTGTTTTCGGCTGAACCATGACACTGCTGCCGAGCCCAAACTGAAACAACAACCGGAAGTGCTCTTCTGATCCCGCACGCAACCTGCCCAGTCTGAATCTGTAAAACCAACCAATCCGACTCCATCCGAACCCCTGTAGTCCAGACCATAGTCCACTGTCCCTGCAAGATATCTCAAAATGTGCTTTGCAGCTGTCCAGTGCACACTCCTAGGCTCAACCATGAACTGGCTAAGAGTGTTCACCGCAAAGCACAAATCTGGCCTAGTGTTGACCAGATACATCAACGACCCAATAAGCTGACGATATACAGTGGGATCCACCAACTTGCCCTCGGAAGCATGAAGTTGCTTCGAGTTGGTGATCATAGGTGTACTCATAGGCTTGCAGTCCTCCATCCTAAATCTCTTCAGAATATCAGCTGCATACTTTCCCTGTCCAAGGAAAATATGCCCAGGCTCCTGCCACACCTCCATCCCCAAATAATAGTGCATCAGCCCAATATCAGTCATCTCATACTCCAAAGCTAAGTCTCTCTTGCAATGTGCAATGAGACGCTCAGCACCTATGATGAACAGATCATCAACATACAACAAAAGAATGAGCGATTCACCCCCAACCACAATGAAGTAAAGGTTGGGATCAGCCTCACTCTTCTGAAATCCCATCGATGTTAGATACTCATCAATCCTGGAGTACCAAGCTCTAGGAGCTTGCTTCAGTCCATACAAGGCTTTCTTCAGCCTGCACACATGAGAATCTCTCCCATGGATCTCGAATCCCTGTGGCTGCTCTAAGTAAACCTCCTCCTGTAGAAGACCATTGAGAAATGCAGTCTTCACATCCATCTGGTGGATCTTCCAACCCATCTCTGCTGCTATAGAAATCACTGCCCTGATAGAGGAATAATGAGAAACTGGAGAAAAAGTCTCATCATAGTCAACTCCCTCAACCTGTGAGAACCCCCACTCCACAAACCGAGCCTTGTACTTCTCTACACTACCATCTACAGCATGCTTTACCTTGTAAAGCCATCTGGAAGTCACAACTGACTTCCCCTCCGGTCTCGGTACTATCTCCCACGCATCATTCTTCATGATGGAATGGTACTCTTCCATCATGGCATCTCTCCAAACCAGATGCTGGGTAGCCTCCTCAAATGTAGATGGCTCAGAGTCACGAAGGCATGCAACAAGAGCCATATCATCCCTAACCGGCACCACACCAAGCCTCTCAGGCTCCACTACTGCCCTGATCCTCTCCCGGGGTCTACCAACTGCCTCTGCATCCTTCAAGGTCTCCTGAAGCCACTTAGGCTTCCTCTTCCTTGAAGGTTGCTCCTCCTCATCTGAGGAAGTCCCTGTACTTGAAGGTCTAAAACCCCGAGGACCAGTAACTGAAGATCCTGTTCCTATCGATGCTGTCACCTGAGGACTCAAACCTGTACCTGTCCCAGACACTGTCCCTGAAGAGCCTGCCACCTGAACCACTGAACTAGTAGATGCAGTACCTGTACCCTGTGATCCTGTCCCTCCAGAAACCTGTGGACCTGTAAGCTGTATCGAAGAATCCTGCACTAACTGAGGTGTGGGGGCTGAAGTCTCCCCCTGCTCTAACTCTCTGGACTTCCGGAAGGCTCTCTCCTCATCAAACTTTACTTCCCGGCGGACAACAACTTTCCGCGAGCAAGGTAAGTAAATCCGATAAGCCTTCGAAGTCTCATCATATCCCACAAAGATTCCTTTCTCTGCAGTGGGATCAAACTTCATCCTCTTCTCAGAAGGGACGTGAGAGTAAGTCAAAGAGCCAAATATGCGGAAGTGGCTCACCTCAGGCTTCTTGCTCGAATACATCTCCTCAGGAGTCTTTCTCCCCACTGCCCTGTGAGGACTCTTGTTCTGTAGATAAACTGCAGTACTACAAGCCTCAGCCCAAAGAAAGAAAGGTAGTCCCTGATCATGGAGCATCGCCCTGGCTGCTGCCACAATAGACCTGTTCTTCCTTTCTGCTACTCCATTCTACTCAGGAGTGTAAGGGACTTTCAGCTGTCTCTGAATTCCCTCCTGAGTACAGAATGCACCGAACTCCTTGGAGGTATACTCCCCCCCATTGTCCGACCTCAAGACCCTGATCTGTCTACCTGTCTGCTTCTCCACGAGGGCTTTGAACCCTTGGAAGACTCTCAATACAAGCTCGGACTTCTTGCTCCTCAAGAAGTAGATCCAGGTCTTCCTGGAGTAGTCATCTATGAAGCTGATGTAATACTCAAAGCCTATCAAAGAACACGATGACATGGGACCGCAAATATCAGAATGGATCAAATCAAGCAACCCGGCGACTCTAGTGTCACTGCTCGGAAAAGCAGTCTTGGTGTACTTTCCCAAAGCACACCCTCTGCACACATCCTCCTGCTCAGTGCTGAACTCTGGTAAACCTGTAACCATGCTCCTCAGCAATCTAAGAGCTGGGTGATGAAGGTGGGCCATCCTCCGATGCCAGAGCTCACAAAGCTCACTACTGCTGCTATGTGCCAAGGCACACGGTGGCTGAAATAATAGCTTGTACATCTTTCCACACCTGACCCCGATGTCCATGGCACTGGACATACCTGTAGCCTTGGGATATACCTGTACTCTCCCATCTAAAAAGCACACCCCAAGACCCCTGTCCTCTATGGTGGAAACTGATACAAGGTTCTTTTTCAGCCCTGGGACATACAACACATCCCGCGGAGTCATGGGACTCATAGACTCCCTCTGAAATGTGATGGTCCCCCGACCAATAGCTCTCACAATGGTGTTGTCCCCAAGGACAACCTCCACATCTCTACCTACCTCTGATAACTCTGAGAACACCTCACGAGCTCCAGTCATGTGGCTCATGGCTCCACTATCAATGTACCAAGTAGATGAGGTGGATGGACCCCCCTCATGT
>LPNX011056923.1:883-18431 GCA_001517045.1 Pseudotsuga menziesii
AAAATTGCATGATAGTTGAGCTTTGTTAAGTGGCCACGATCTCCTCAATCTCGTGGTTGTTTTAGTATTTGATTTTGGGCTTATTCAAAGCTGCGTTTTTTTTCATTGATGCCACGATCTCATAACTATTCGAACTGGTATTTTTGTGTTTAATAAACCTTGTTATCATATCAATTTGGGTTTGCCTGAAAGGCGCTGTCATTATATCGATATCACTATATATCGTTGTATAAATTGCTGATATAAATCATGGTATATAGTCACAGCTTGAGCCGCTAGTTGATGATTCATAAATTAGTTATATAAATTGCTGATATTAATCACTCTATATAGGCATAGCTCGAGTTGCTAGTTGCTGTTTCATAAATTGCTGTATAATTTGCTGATACAAAACGCTGTATATGGTTATTGCTCGAACTGCTGGTGGCTAGTTGATGATTCATAAATGCTGATTCTGAGTATGATTTATGAATGCTTTGTTTGCTTGAGAATAGACATATACTCTGAGTAAGAAACCAGCATGTCAATTTATGGATGTTTGTTTTGCCGTTTGACTTTTCATACTTAATTCGGATGACCTGAAGAGAAGCCTAAGATGCTGATATTTGAGGTATGATAAACCACCACAAAAGATACTGTTTACGTTGTAATACGAATATATAATGTCTGCATTTATATATTATTGCATGTACATTGTTGTAATTACCCCTAGAGGGATATGCAGAGGTATATTGTTCTATAAAGAATTTTTATGAATTCCATTCCGGAGAAAATACTCCCCAAGTGGGATCCGGTAAGGTTCAACAGAAGATGATGGCAACAGGTCTGTTGCAGATTGTAACATTTTAATAAAATAAATGTCGCAGGCATGCGACACCTTTTGGTGGACGTAACCCCAAGGTTGGGGTGAACCACGTACATTGGTCTCTGTCCCTTTTTGTTTACATGTGTTTAATTCTTCTCATATTATTTTTCTGTACTCATGATTATGGTTATTACAACTTGACAATCGATTTGTTATAAAGTGGATAAAGATATGGTTACCTCAATAACATGAATTATTTGAAAGACATCTAAAGAATGAATGCACTTACAAATAATATTGTGTTACATTGACTAATATATTGCTAATAGATATGGAAGTAAGCCTCTTATGCTTAGCTGGTTAGAAATGGATAAGTTCTTTTAACAGATTTAATAGATGACAGATCTCCAACTAGGCATCACGAGGACAAACAATTTATGGATAAAGACCCATTATTGAGTTAGTGAACTCCATTACTTAAGAGACTTTGGGGTTAGTCGCAAAGCCCTTATAAGTTAAAAATGTGATTAAGGAAATTGGAGACTGTACACCAGAAATGCTAATTCTTATAAGTGGTCCTTCTGGGATAAAGCATAGTTAGATAGGACATGAATAAAAATAGATCACAAGATCTTAGGATTATTCAAAGAAATGCATAGAAGCTTAAAGAAGATGAATCCTTCCTTAGAAAGTACAATACAGGGGACTCATGGGAAGATCATGATGTATAAGGTACACTACCATATAATTCATTTATCCTGAGTGTTATGGTTAACTAACAGGTTTGTAGGTACATCCGAATCTTGACACGGTTTCCTGAAATTCTCAAAAAGAATCAAGCTTTATTATCTAAGGGGCGTGACATCCATAATATTATTCGAAGGTAAATATAGGAGAAAGTATGGTCAAAAGAACATTGGAGTATGATATCCAGTGACAGGTTAATTTGCCACACCTAAGTATTTCATCGTTAAGGGATTTCGTAATCATGTGGGTACGGGGAGGTAGAATATGCATGTTGAGTTTAGTGTTATCAATAAAAGTCTTAGTAATTAAATATAAAGTGCATAATTGGTTTTCTGATGAAGAAAATGAATGTAAACCATCGAGCGATGGTTTTTCCATGCGTATAGTTTAACATTATCGAATTTGATTGAACATGATCCATTTAAGTGTCATGTAAATTCTGACCCTAGCATGGCTGATTTCTTTTGTAGTAGCAGTAAAGTCCAATTTCTTTACCTTTTTCACACATGATGGCACTGAGGTATAAGAGGGACACTACATATGGTATCAGAGCAAAGGTTGAAACACTCGGGCCTATCTGGGCTCAAAAATGATTCTACCTCTTTTTGTTTATGTAAATTGACGATCAAGTTGGCTTGAGATAACAGGAATTGACGGACTCATGTTGATCTAAAACACAAGTTCTCTAAAGCGCAGCAACTTTAAGTAATTATATGTATTGGTTGACCCTGTAATTATGCAGGAATAGCCTCTCCACTTCAAGGTGAGGCCCAACGAGGTAAGTACATAGCTATGATGATATTTTGTTTATTTTGAAGATGTTTTATCCATGATTAAGACAATGGTATCTTCTCCTTTTGAGTTGCACAAATTTTTTGGCAAAGATATGGAAGTCTACATAAATGCGCACAAGACAAATAAATTTATTTCAGAAGCAACCTTTAGGGCTTACATTAATAGTTGGGCTGGCTGCTAATGAACTGATACATATTGGTAAGGAACTGCTGAATATGAATTTATGTTCTGTATCTTCTGTTTGCTAATTAGCAAGGAATAAAAGGTGACTTATAAGGAAATGTTTCCACTCTTTTAGAAGTCCCATCTTGTCGTGTGAAGTAAGCAAAAAAAATAAAAATAAAATTTGACTTTACACCATTTTAGAAAAAGGGGACAAGGTAGCTATCAATGAATTTTGATGAATAGATCATTTAAAAGAGTACATATATTTTCCAAAATCCTAGCAAGTGTAGCTAAATTCATTATGTGCAAATCTAACTGAGAACATAAGTGATGCTGAAAGGATGACGATATTAAAAGTGCTTATTGTTAGGATTATGCAGGTATACAAAAATATAGCAAATAAATGTTAGTAGTAAGGCACAACTGCATAAATGCTAACACCTTTATGAACAAATTACTGTTAACTAAGAACAATTGTTTCTGATTGGGGATAATAGTTTTTCATAGGAACTATCGTTTCTCAAGTTTTGGGCCCATAAAGAAACACCAAGAACAGACCCTCGATGCTTCCCCTTCAGGTGTGCACAGCAATAGCATTTGACCTTGCGGCCTAACTAGACATAAACATGAGGTAAAAATTTATCATAGAATTGCTATTGTTTTGCTTTGGAAATAATGGTGAATGACGATATAAGATGCTATGTTGCGATCTGTTATAAAGTAGAGCATGGTTTTCTTAAATAATCTCCAATTAGATTCCGTTAACTATGAAATGAGTGCTAAGTGAATGCAGGAACCAAATGGAAAAGTTGTGGTTAGATGCAATATCGGGCATGCAAGAGAAGCCTAGGAAATCAGGCTGTGCAAACATGGAGACTATTGATCTTGCATACATACTCATAATGTATGAAACAAATCTTTCAAAGACATGTAAGTAGATCTACTTATGAACTTGGGCTATAGTGCAGCCAAGGTAAGTAATGAAATATGTTGTGCTTAAGAAATCAATAGAATGCCTTAATGGTGAAAAGAGTGCACTAGTATAAGGACTCTTATCTGGTGAATGAGAAATAAAGTAAGACGTAACTTATGTTAAAGAGTTTGATGTTCTTTGAAGCAATGATATGATGTGCTGACCACTTATGGAGTGATTGCAGGCGAGAAAATGAAAGGGTAGGATTTGGATATGGAAATGCTTTTACCCTAATATTGGACGGATGAGAGAATGCAGAGGCGGATGGTGGCTGTAGAGAGTTTGGTTCATCAGGTGTGGACAGGGTTGGGAGGCCCTTAGTGATTCTACACACTCTGATTGTGCTTGGGTTAGCACATATTTTCCATGTGGCAGGTTGAAAAGCGAGAGAGGCTTTTACCTGCAAGAGGCATGCTGCCGTGAGGGTAGGCCGCGGACTCGGTCACTCACGAGGATTAACTGAGGGGCGCGCAATGAGGTGTTGGCCTCATTCCTCAGTAACCATGAGTCTCTCTACAGCGTGGATTGGACTGAGTTAACATGGTCTCAGCCATCGCACTAACTCCCCACCACGGAAAGTGGGATATTTGAAGGGCATGAGGACGATCATGGCACCCTTGATATCATGGCACCACGGAAAGTGGGATATTTGAAGGGCATGAAGACGATCATGGCACCACGGAAAGTGGGATATTTGAAGGGCATGAAGACGATCATGGCACCCTTGATATCATGGCACCACGGAAAGTCGGATATTTGAAGGGCATGAAGACAATCATGGCACCCTTGATATCACCTGAAGAAACAAAAGAAATTATTAAACTATAAGGTTGTAAATAAGTAATAACTAAAACTCATGACTTGGAAGTGAAGTAATGGAAAGTACAACATTAGGAAATAAAAATAAAAGAAGATTCTAAATCTTAACACATTGCACACACAAAAATAGCAAATCAAAAGCAAAAATCTAGGAATCACATAAATGAAATTTAGGAAATGTGAATGAATGATGAAGACTAAATTGTGCTGAATTATTGGTTTTACATTGATGTTGATAGGATGCAGATCTAAAGTAGTGTTTCAAGTTGGGAACATAATGCAGTCCTCATGCGCATAAATATTAAAGTATGTATGATCTGACAAATAGTCTTCGTAGGTCAGGCGAAGAACAGGTTACAAAGAAAAAACTGAATTTCGCTCACCAGAATGTGAAAACAAGTGACGAGGACCAACAAGGCCGGGGATGACGAACAAGTCCGAGGACGGTGTTAATTCTAGGGGGGAAGTATGTAACACCCCCCTCCCACCTTGAAGACCTAGGAGCGACTATGACTCGTAAAAATATAAAGTGAATCATAAATGCGTCCATAAGGAATGGAAAACCCCCACCATGAGGTTACTCCCACCGCAAGTAATCAAGGGTACTTGAGACATATAACATTATATATATTGGAGATATGTAAAAGCATTATAATAATGGAGAACATAGTATATATATTGGAAGTATATATTTGAGATATGTAAAAACATTATAATGGAGATATATATATATTTTAGATATATATAATCATGAAGCATTACATGGCTCATACATATATGTATTATATGAAAACCATTATATAGTGAAGAACTTTATATCTATTGGAGATATATATAATCAAGATATGTAGAACATTATATATATTATAATGAACAACATTTTACATACAGAACATTTACATATTTGAGATATATATATATTGTTACATGTAAAACATAGCATTACATAGAAAGCCTTTTTTTTTCTCTAAGTTGAAGTTTTGGTATATTGTCAATTATATGAAAAGAAAACCGTTGGATGGGAAATCTCATGGTTCTCCTCTCACAAGCACGCGCTCCGGGGGTGAAGTCTGTCTTTAAGTTTCACCTTAGTTTTCCTAGCTGGAATAGCATGCACAACAAATCAAAAAGGCCGAAAAGATTGGACAGTATGCCTTGCTCTAACCTCCTTCTGATTATTCACTTAATGTGTGCGCTTCCCTCGCTTCTTTTATGCAATTTTGTCAGTTGTATTTTGATGCGCCTCCTATCTTTAAAATCAGCACAAGGGCATGGTTTCATGCTTAACTGGAAACAGCAGTAAACGGTGCCCTATCCTTCTAATAATGGCACTCAGTGTCTCAGGAAAAGCGCATATTCCAGCTACCAAAATCTGCGTTTTGGAAAATGAGACAGTTTCTATATTTTCAGTTACATTTTTGTTTAGTTATAGAATGACCTCGGCGGTATTGGGGCAGGATAACCCTCAGCATTTAGTATCCTTTTCACCAGTTGAGGAAAGTCAGACCTCGGCGCTGGTAAGGCGAGAATATAGGCACAGAGGAGGAATGATTTTTCACCTGCGTGGAGGGGAAGGTTTTCAGCCATACGTTATAAATTACTGATATTTGAGGGGGGGGGGGCGGAGATTCTTCTGATAACGGTCGCCAGGGAAGAGGTAGGATGGTGGAGAGGAACGTTCGCAAGATTGGAGCTAGGACTCCATACGTCCAGGCTTACCATGGCAGTCGTGGATCAGGCGTCTCCTTCTCGGTTCATGAGTCCATTTCAGAACGCAAACTAATCTAGGTAAAACTCTATGCTTCTGCAGCTTGTTTCTACCTATGATTTGTTGGCTTAATAAGGCATGGTTCAATTCGGCATACATTTTTTTACATGAATACTTTGAGTAACTCTGAGTATTGGATTGAAATCGCCACTCTATCATTTTTTAGAACCTTTCCTATTGAAACAGCTTACTTATGCTTGATCTTATTTGTATCGGGTGATATTACTGTGCTTTTTAAGAACCTGATCCATATCCTTTTAGATTTGGAAAGTACTTTACGCTGGATTTAAAATCCATAACCACAATTATTTTATCCCTCTCTCTACATTGGTTTGGTGCGTGATCCCCTGGTTTTAATAAAACCCGATCCATACTGTTAGGAAAATTGGCGTGGAAGAGCTTTCTTAGCGAGTTCTTGCCATTTTTCCTCCACGCGTTAGTAAAGGCGTCCAAGCCAAACGATTACACTCTGCGATGCATGTTCTCCAGAAAACCTCTGTTGTTTCGTGGGTCAGATGTATGAACATAGTTGATAAGAATTTGAAAATCGTGGCTAGCGTTTTTGGTGATGCAAAATTTTCATACTTATAATTTTTCCAAGGATTTATGGCAGTTGATCTCACATCAGCGTTTAAGGTTTAGGGACTTTGAGCCTCTGGTTACTTAAAGGCATGACTGCTCCATGCCCCTGGAACCCTTCTGGGCTGCTCTCTGGAGATTAACGCTATCTCACCCAGATATACATTCCTAGTATTTGCGTTGAACCCTTTTTCCTTTTGCCTGATATTGTATCCTTTGTCTGCGTTTATGGCTGGGTACTTTGTGTTTATTAAACGTTATCATCATATCGATTAGAGGTTTGCCTCAGACGCATTGTCATCATATCGATCTGGAAAATTGCATGATAGTTGAGCTTTGTTAAGTGGCCACGATCTCCTCAATCTCGTGGTTGTTTTAGTATTTGATTTTGGGCTTATTCAAAGCTGCGTTTTTTCATTGATGCCACGATCTCATAACTATTCGAACTGGTATTTTTGTGTTTAATAAACCTTGTTATCATATCGATTTGGGTTTGCCTGAAAGGCACTGTCATTATATCGATATCACTATATATCGTTGTATAAATTGCTGATATAAATCATGGTATATAGTCACAGCTTGAGCCGCTAGTTGATGATTCATAAATTAGTTATATAAATTGCTGATATTAATCACTCTATATAGTCATAGCTCGAGTTGCTAGTTGTTGTTTCATAAATTGTTGTATAATTTGCTGATACAAAAGGCTGTATATGGTTATAGCTCGAACTGCTGGTGGCTAGTTGATGATTCATAAATGTTGATTCTGAGTATGATTTATGAATGCTTTGTTTGCTTGAGAATAGACATATACTCTGAGTAAGAAACCAGCATGTCAATTTATGGATGTTTGTTTTTCCGTTTGACTTTTCATACTTAATTCGGATGACCTGAAGAGAAGCCTAAGATGCTGATATTTGAGGTATGATAAACCACCACAAAAGATACTGTTTACGTTGTAATACGAATATATAATGTCTGCATTTATATATTATTGCATGTA
This sequence comes from Pseudotsuga menziesii, assembly GCA_001517045.1. Taxonomy (NCBI): domain Eukaryota; kingdom Viridiplantae; phylum Streptophyta; class Pinopsida; order Pinales; family Pinaceae; genus Pseudotsuga; species Pseudotsuga menziesii. Next base: position 8,538 of record LPNX011056923.1, read on the forward strand.
CATTGTTGTACTTACCCCTAGAGGGATATGCAGAGGTATATTGTTCTATAAAGAATTTTTATGAATTCCATTGCGGAGAAAATACTCCCCAAGTGGGATCCGGTAAGGTTCAACAGAAGATGATGGCAACAGGTTTGTTGTAGATTGTAACTTTTTAATAAAATAAATGTCGCAGGCATGCGACACCTTTTGGTGGACGTAACCCCAAGGTTGGAGTGAACCACGTACATTGGTCTCTGTCCCTTTTTGTTTACATGTATTTAATTCTTCTCATATTATTTTTCTGTACTCGTGACTATGGTTATTACAACTTGACAATCAATTTGTTATTAAGTGGATAAAGATATGGTTACCTCAATAACATGAATTATTTGAAAGACATCTAAAGAATGAATGCACTTACAAATGATATTGTGTTACATTGACTAATATATTGCTAATAGATATGGAAGTAAGCCTCTTATGCTTAGCTGGTTAGAAATGGATAAGTCCTTTTAACAGATTTAATAGTCCAACTAGGCATCACGAGGACAAACAATTTATGGATAAAGACCCATTATTGAGTTAGTGAACTCCATTACTTAAGAGACTCTGGGGTTAGTCGCAAAGCCCTTATAAGTTAAAAATGTGATTAAGGAAATTGGAGACTGTACACCAGAAATGCTAATTCTTATAAGTGGTCCTTCTGGGATAAAGCATAGTCAGATAGGACATGAATGAAAATAGATCACAAGATCTTAGGATTATTCAAAGAAATGCATAGAAGCTTAAAGAAGATGAATCCTTCCTTAGAAAGTACAATACAGGGGACTCATGGGAAGATCATGATGTATAAGGTACACTGCCATATAATTCATTTATCATGAGTGTTATGGTTAACTAACAGGGTTGTAGGTACATCCGAATCTTGACACGGTTTCCTGAAATTCTAAAAAAAAGAATCAAGCTTTATTATCTAAGGGGCGTGACATCCATAATATTATTCGAAGGTAAATATAGGTGAAAGTATGGTCAAAAGAACATTGGAGTATGATATCCAGTGACAGGTTAATTTGCCACACCTAAGTATTTCATCGTTAAGGGATTTCGTAATCATGTGGGTACGGGGAGGTAGAATATGCATGTTGAGTTTAGTGTTATCAATAATAGTCTTAGTAATTAAATATAAAGTGCGTGATTGGTTTTCTGATGAAGAAAATGAATGTAAACCATCGAGCGATGGTTTTTCCATGCATATAGTTTAAACATTATCGAAGTTGATTGAACATGATCCATTTAAGTGTCATGTAAATTCTAACCCTAGCATGGCTGATTCCTTTTGTAGTAGCAGTAAAGTCCAATTTCTTTACCTTTTTCACACATGATGGCACTGCGGTATAAGAGGGACATTACAGATAATATAAATCATGGACCATTAGATGGCCTCAATGCTTAGACTGTTGATTGGACTTATGATATTATCTGGTTAATGAAAGGTGATAATAATTATCCTTGTTCTAAACATGAGTATATTTACACAGACCCTGAAAGGTCTTCGCTGGTCTTTTCTTTATATCTTGGCTTAAATACTTTGAATTAATGCATATTCTTAAATATGTTTATAGTGTTGTTACTTTAGAATTAGAGTTCTGTTTTATACCTGATATATTTATATATAATGTATTTATTAGGTTCTATTTATTAGATTAGTTAATTGTAATTTATATTTATGTTTTGTTTAAAGCTTAATCTGAATTAGTCTTTTACTTCTAAACATAGCTCTGCTGGTAATATGAAATCTGCCAGTAGAATACATAAGCAAATAAACGCATAGGCACTGCTAGAATAATTCCTAGGTATTAGGAACCCAAAGTTTAAGCTGTAAATCAAAATACAGAAGTAAAACTGAAAGAACAAAACCCTTGATAATTATTACATAGGAATTAAATGACAGCCTAGGGTTTATAATTAAAATGTAAACCCTAAAATAATTTGACAAGAAAACAAAGGTACATAGGGTTAGAAATATAATATAAACACTTGCATAATCTAGCCAACACTTATTCTCGATAATGAAATAGGAAATCAAGAACTTCATACCTGAAAACTGAAGCTCTTCTAATGGCTAAAACCTGCACACTCAATTACCCAACATTAACAATTCATAGGAAGATCTGACCTCTGTATAGATGACCGAATCACTTGGGAACTACCACGTTTCACCCAACCATGACCCATAATCGTTCCTAGTTCTAATCCGGATCCCCCTGAGCTGGTTCCAACATGCAAGTAGCTTAGAGCTCCTAAGGTAAGGCTTCCTTAACAACTATATCAGGTCTGGATCAGTTCTCATTTTTTCTCTTAGGAAAATGTTCTCCAAGAACTCTCTTGAGAAACATCAGGCAGAATAATGACTCCAAAAAGATGGAAGAGGTCCCCAAGCCTCTCTTTGGATTGGGAATTTATAGACATACTTTTCAGTCAAAGGGGTAGTTAAATAAAAAATCATTTGATTTTTTGATTTAACCCTTTTTATTTAATTTAGGTACTTTTAATATTTTAACATAGGAACTTTTAACTAGTTCCTAATTGAACTTTTGTAGGTATTATAATATTTAATTTTCTCTTAGTAATAATAATAGTAGATGGAACTTTTCCTTCTTTCTTACATTATTAATATTATTACTATGTGTACTATTTATACATACTCTGTATAAAATATATAATAATATATTATTTGTTAACATTTGTCTTAGGGTATCACATATTGAGATCGCTAGACTTATGCCACTTTCTTCATTAAGGTCATCAGGTAGATGGTTAGGTCTACTAGGATAGGCAACTCTAAACATGTTTGCATGTTGGATTCCCTCGTATAACATGGTAGTTCTTCAGTACTTGATGATAATACATAAATTCAAAATTTCATTTAATCACTTATAAATAAGTCAAATAAGATCAATATTTACTCGAGTTGTTTTCACTCTGGAATCATTAATTCTTCTCAGTAACTCCTAGCACTTATCAGAGCCCATACTCAATGCTGAAAACAAGGAGTTACAAACTTAGTGCAATTCCAGAGCTCCTCGCTCAACACAAAACATCTCATCAATCATGTGCTTGAGGGTCCACGCCCAACAAAAGCATATATATATATATATATATATATATATATATATATATATATATCATATGCAATTGGCTTACACCCAGTATATCAAACAAAACGTCATGTTCATATGTAATGGGGTCTTTGACCTGGTATATCAAAATAAAACATCAAGGTGACATCATAATCAATGGGGCTCATGCCCCTACGTGTTAGCTCCAAAATTCGGGATATTAAATCCCTCCCCGCTTAGAACAACACAATGATGTAAAGAATATCCATCTCAAACTCATAAATGAGATGGAATCCATCCACTAAGATTACAAGGTCTTTGGTTAAAATATTTGTCATTGTATATTGTTATACATTTATTTGTCTTTAGTTAGATTCTTTGTAGTTGAATGAAAGATTAAATTTGCATTAAATACTATTAAGAACTGAAATACTAAAAAATAAGAAAAAAAATCAATAAAAATATTCTTTAAAAATGTAATAATTACAAATCTCCTCACAACCTCCAACCTCCAACAATACTTCCAAAGAAAAAAGAACACCAGTATCACTCCAAGACACACCCAGTGAGCCTATTGTTCGTGAACTATCTCTGAGAAGCAGTTCCACGTCTACCTCTTCCATATCGATAGGCTTTCCCTCTATTAAGTGCACAAATATATCGATAGGCCTATCATATTTTTTGTGTACATTGTTCATGAAGTGTCACTGAGAAGCAGTTCCACATATACCTATCCTATATCAGTAGGCGTGCCTCTATTGAGTGCACAGAGATATTGGTAGGCCTTCCCTCTATTAAGTGCACAGAGATATTGGTAGGCCTGTCATCTCTTTTGTGTAAAGATAGGTGGTTTAATGCTATGTGGGTTAATGAGATTGTGTACAGAAAGGTGGGTTGATGAGTTTTTATCAGCGAACCTTTCAGCAAGATTGTAAAGATCAATCTGGCATTGCCAAGAATGTGTGTGCGTAATAAGCTTAGGGTCAAGCTTGTCAATATAAAACTAAAGAGAGTTTATACATATCGACCAACATCTAAAATGCAAATTGTGAAACAAGTTGTGTTTCTTTGAGGTAACAAAGTAATAAAGAAGGCTAACAAGCAAACATCTACTCAAGTAGCTTACAACAATGCATTATTTTCTGCCTTGCAATTCTTAAATGTACTACTAATTGGAAAGCAAATTTACAGCTTTAAAAGCCAACTACGAGTGTAAATGCATACTAATACAATAAAAATGCACTCTTCACAATAGTGGATAGGAAAATAATTAATTAAATTATTTGCAGTTTTGCATCTCTGTCAAATTATTCTAGAAATACTTTCTGTGTTGTTTCACAAACTATTGTTTTATTACTTTGTTTCTTATGATACAGTATAACCTCTGAAGATTTTACATCATCATGTGAAGAGGCCCTAATGTTAGTAAATACCAGAAAAGTTGAAAATTCTAATAAAATTGCATTTCAAAAACAAATCAGACACTCCATTTTAAAAACAAATCAGACGTTCCAAACCCAAATATAAATTTAAACATTCGAGTATTATGTCAATTAAACCAGTTGTTTTGATAGTTTTGTGAATTTTGGAACGTAAGTCTATCCAAATGCAAGTTTGAAAAAAAATATTAACAAGACCTAGTACCTATGGATATGGGTCCCTAACCAAAATGCCATGGCCCATAATAATTTCTAAAATCTAAATCATTTGAGTAAACAAGAATCAACATTGTTAATGCTTAATCTCAAAATCATATGTAACAACATAATAATGGAAGCAGTGCGAAATCACAAAGGAGATGAAAAACTCTGAAAATATTTGAGGTCCATCTTAAGACATTTAAATGAGGTAGCAATAGCCTTCTTATTATGGGTTGCTTGGGTCCCTTCACATCACAAGGCACTACATCAAAACATCATCGCAGTTTGTATGAGTACCCTTACTGAATTTATTCTTGAAATAGTGGGGCATGTGACTAAGGTATCCCATTCATCCTGTTCTTATCGTCTTTCTCTGAATAGGTTTCTCCTTTCCTAAGGAGTATTTTCTGTGCCATCTCTTATTGCTCTAGAATAATGGAATTTCATCAAGGTTTCATGCCTTACATCTATGCCACATTCATTGGGAACAGAACATAGCATTATCCCATCCAAATAGAGTTGATCCAAAAGTATGGCCTATATGAAAACATATATAATCAAGAAAAGATTAAAGCTGACAGCATGCACATACGTTGACTGAACGAAATGAGTATGTAGCCTAGCTAGTGTAGGGATATTTTTGTCTACATGTCCCGAGGATAAGACCTTGCTTAAAACCAGGCTTAAACTTGGCAATCGAAATACAAAGGCAATAATGATCTAGGTCATCACTCACCAACGATACTGGAGTTATTTAAATGCCAAAAAACAAAAACATAGAAGTTTTGACTTCTGTTTAAGAAATGGTCATTTAATTATCCAGTTTCTATCCTAGTTTCATAGACCAAATCCAGTAAATACCAGTGTCGGCACCAACATATCAAGAGAGGTAAAGGTAGGAGCAGTTAAAGATGCAGTAGTCCCCGGACCAGTGGCAGATGTGGAGTCAGTAGCATCATAAGCCAAGGTAGGTGCAACATCAATAGATTCAATAGTTGGTTCATCAATTGGTCCAAAATATTAAGTAGTTGATACAATTGGTTAAGCAATTAAATATCCCACACTAGCACTAGAGGTTTCATAGCTAGTTGTTGAGGAGGCAATTGTTAAATCAGTCCAACAACAACATCCTCCAATGGTAATGGGGAAATGTGGAGTTTCAATTATATGGAAATACTAGAAAGACCCTTAAAAACCTTATGGATTCTTGAAATAAATCGGCTGCGGAAAATGTATATTCTAAAGAATAAGGTGTCTTTATATATGCAACATACCCATCCAACAACAACTTTTCTTCTATATTCTATGAAAATTGTTTCACTTCTATGGGTGATATGACATAGACAGTTGAATTTGCAATATATTCAGGCACTACAACATATCCAAATATTAGAACTACCCAAACATTGAAAATACATCGATGCCAATCTTACATAAAATACAACCATAATTGCAGCGATTACCCAACAACATATTTTGGTCTAGATTGCTATAATTCACCCTACAAAGCGATTTCCATTACAGTATAGATGAATCCAGAGAGTTCAAATACTAGTTGGTCAATTAAGAGTACAATCGAACTTAGTCAATCAAGAATACAATAATTCTACATCTCGCATGAACAAGTTCATGTTCTCTCTTCATTGCAATCACAGCCAAAACTGAGATTTAAGAGATAACATCCAATCATCCCTAGTTGGGTCATCAGAAGCTCCCCTATTCTTCAAGGGCATTATTCTGAGGACAACTCCTTATGAAAACCAAATCTGTGTTTGAATGGAATGGAATGTTCTCAATGTTGAAAGGTTGCTCCTAGATGTAATACAAAATATGAAATTTGATTGAGGCTGGCATTGGTTTGAACTTTGGTCAGATCCATATCCACACAAACTTCAACACTTTCCACCGGTTAAGTTGGTGTGTTATGTAAAATGTTTCTAGGGAATTAAGAAGGAATATAAAGCATTCCTGATATGTTAGCAATCCTAATATCTTGCAGGTGTGTCGTTGTTGTTGCTCTACGCGGTGACCGAGATGATGGTGGTGGCATATCTATGGCTCGTCTAGTATGTTTCTATGGAGAAGATGCCATGAGAATGACCATTAAAGGACAACACAAATTGCAAGCCTCCCAAGCAGCAAGGGCTCTCAAAGGCTGACCTCCATTGATTACCAACCATTGAATATTTCTGTAAAGAAGGAGCAATGCCAAATTTGTTAATGATTCAACGGGCTTGTGGGCGGAGACTAGTCAAAACACATGGAACCAAGTCATCCAAAGACCAGTGGAAACAGGTGGAAGCAAATAATTGGGTAGAGGGACAGCGATTGCTACAGTGATTTCAAAACCCACTTCACGAGAGAAAATGACTGACGACGTAACTAGTACAAAGAATAAAACTAATATTGCCAAGATAAAACATTGAACAATTCATAAAACGTTGTGAAAAGAAATGATTTGATTTGTCATCTCTACCCACATTAGATCTAAGTTTCAAAATCTTTGCTATTATATAAACATTTGTAACTTTCTAACTCCTCAAAACTATCATAAGTTAAAAATGCTTCTCTTTAAACTTTTTCAACAAAAGAATAAAATTTTAAACCAAAACAAATAATTTATTTATCTTCTTTTCTTTTAAGATTCAATATACCAAATTTGGTCTCAATAAAAGCTAACCATCATCATTAAATTAATTATATTTAAATATATATAAATGCTAAATTTATTAAAAATAATATACATAATAATAATAATAAATATATTTTATAGATAATATTTTTCTAATTATTAAAAATACATTTATAAATATCAATATTTTTAATAATATATTATTAAATTGATTATAATATTTTAAGATTGTTTACTTATTTTTCTTAAACCTTAACTTTTTAAAATGAATTAACCTCTTGAAATGAAGATAATAACACCTTAACCCCTTAAAATGAAAATAATATTAACCATATAATAATGGTACATCAAATACAAAATAAATTAAAACAAAACATCAAATACAAAATAACACATCAAAATGAAGTTAATAATAACTATAATGACACATAAAATGCAAAATTGAGGAGTTCTTTAAACAACTTTGACTTTCAAGTAATGTAGAGTAAAACATAAAATTAAGAAGTTTTCTAATTATTTGATAGTTTTAAATAATTAAATAATTTTGACTTTTAAAAAGTTTTCTAATTATTTGATAATTTTGAATAATTAAATAATTTTGACTTTCAAGTAATGTAGATTAAAAACATAAAATTAAATGACACATCAAAATGAAGTTAATAATAACTATAATGACACATAAAATACAAAATTGAGGAGTTCTTTAACTATTAACCTATCAATATGAAGTTAATAATATATAAAATTTAAAAGCTGGAATTATTAAACAGCTTTGACTTTCAAGTAAGGTATAGTAAAACATAAAATTAAGAAGTTCTCTAATTATTTGATAGTTTTAAATAATTAAATAATTTTGATTTTTAAGAAGTTCTCTAATTATTTGATAATTTTGAATAATTAAATAATTTTGACTTTCAAGTAATGTAGACTAAAAACATAAAATTAAATAATTAGGTAATATTTGAGAGAATCCATTTCAAAAATGAAGAAATCATAATTTTTCATTAGTAAGAATCCAAATGGATTCAGACCCAAATGGATTCAAAGCACTCATCAATATGGCACCGTTTATATTTGGAATTCAAAAATTTTCCCCAAAAAATGGAAAAAATATAAGAAAACCAGAGTTATTCCAGCCTCCTCAGCCTCAACAGTACCTGTACATTATATTATTTTCAGCCCAAGCAGTAAAAAACCCAACAGCATTACCTGTTTAACAAGCATCATTTCCAGCAGATGTTTCGGCAGTTTAAGCAGTCTAAGATGTTGAACTAGTTTTAGCAACCCTAGCAGTTGATGAACCAGGATTTTGAGCAAATTTGATTCCAGTGATTGGAAGGCGGTGTAAAAGCTCTTAAGTTGGTGAAGCTGTTTAGGGCTAAAATATTCTATATAGGTAGTCTGGTTGGTAGTTCAATCTTTAGACTACTACCATAATTGACAGGACGCTCAATATCACATCAAAGATTTTCCAAATTCCATCAGATTCCCGTAAAAGCCACATACCCAATACATCTTAAACATAAATATAACTCCAACATATTCATATAAATCTCCAACGAACCGAATCTCCTCTGATCTGGTGTTCAGATCCTGAGACCTAAATTTTGAAAAGTATCTGAAACCTAACAAAACCTTCACAAAAATTTGAAAAGTATCTAACGTCCCCAAAACCATGAACATTGTTCTACTCTACTTACAAAAGGTTGAAAGCTCTTCCTGCGTCTCTAAATACTAATTGCAGCTTCCTCAATTTTGCCACTAGGAAACATTTTCTTGCTTACCATCAACTTCAGCTTCCTCGGCTTTGCCACCAGCAACATTTTCTTTCTCACCATCATCCTCAATGGGTTCTGCACTTTCCTTACTATCATCCTTTTCACTTTCAGCCCCCGAGTCTACTTCTTTAACTCCCAAAACAGTTTCTTGGTCTTCACCTCTGGCCTCTGCATCATCCTTATAATTCTTTGTTTCATATCCATCCCCATCTGCACATTTCTTACTCTCATCATCGACCTCTAAATGGCCTTCAGAATTTCCAGGTTTTTTGAGCTGGGCATGGCTTTTATCTGACAACTTCTGACGTTTCTGGGATGACATATTTCTTTCTTCCATCATTTGCTGTTTTCTTTTCCCAAGGCTATTTTCAATTTTACTGTCCATTTCTGGTGTCTCCTTCTCTATTTGGAGATCCTTTCCAATTCCCAACACATGCAGGTGTTTCTTTCCTAACACATGCTGTTGATGAAGATTTTCCATCGTTCCACAATTAACCTCACAAAGAGAACACCAACCCATCAGTTGTTGTGGCTGCTGTGTCTGTGGATTCTTTCCATCGGTGGAAACTCCCTCCTTTAGCTTGTCAAGCATGGACTGGTGCTTCTTGCCAACTACATGGTGTTGGTAAAGAACCTCCTTTGTGTTACAGTCAACATCACAAAGTGAACACCACCCTGGTCGTACAGGCATCTTTGGAGCCCTAGAATTATCTTTGGCCACCGAAATCTCCCTCTGCTGTTCC
>LPNX011056923.1:18900-32069 GCA_001517045.1 Pseudotsuga menziesii
ATAATCCCCTGCGCTATCGGTCTGTGAGTTAGAAATTGAGATTTGATTGAATGCTATGCCATTTCTTTCCTTTAAATACCGAGTGGTCATTATACTGTGTGAAACTTCCACGTGTGAACAAAGTCGGCTTTGACAGATTTAATGCTTGAAAGCAAGCTAGGAGGGCGGAGCGATGAGGAGCGATCCGCATAAGGTTAGGGTTTCGTCTGTGTGTTGGAGGTGGTTGCGGTGTTTCTCTGCGCGGTGGGACTCGGGTGATGGAAGGTAGGTTGTGCTTATGGGGTTTGGGGAAGGCCCGGAAGGGTACCTTTACACCGTTAGTTTGGAAGGTGGTGGTTTGGTCACTGTCAATCACGTGACTGGGTTTTTGCTGCAAAACTGTTGTTGTTTTGGCTCGGGGTTCTGTCACCGGACACGTTAGTTAACTTTGTGGTTTTGTTGAGCTGTTTTCGGGTTACTACGGGGCTCCGTCCTGGTCTTCTTGTTTCTGGCTTGGTGGATGGCGGCCTATCTTTTTGGTGGTTTTCGTACGGTGCTGGTTTTTTTTGTGTGGGTGGGCACTAGGTGGTCGAGGAGAAAAGGGTGGCCGGAGTGTGGTCGTGGTTTTCGAGGTGGTTTTGGGTTTATGGGTGGTTATTGAAGCGTTCGTGGTTGACCATGGGCAATTTTTCCGAAGGTGGTTCTCGGGATAGGCAGAAGGCAAGGGCGTATAAGACCTCTGAGAGACTTAAGTGCTTTGGACTTGACAAGGACAATGTTATGGAGAAAATTACTTCTCTTGGCGCTCGGGCGTTGGTGGGTCGCTGCGAATATTGCAGGACAAGGATGGGTGGTTGGGCTGGATTACACGCTCCCGGAAGCCTATTTTGGACTATGCCCCCACTATCCGTGGCCTTTCCAACGGGTGGTTCATCTTTTTATTTCTTCAAGAAGTGGATGCAACCTGCATCGTGGACGAGCTTTGGTTGATTGAGAAGGGGTCTCTGGTTTTATGGCGATGGTGGAGTGGGTTTGACCCACTCCGGACGAAGGTCAGGAAGCAGCACCTCTGGGTTTGGCTTCTGGACTTGCCACTTCCTCTATGGACCAGGGAATCGCTCTGGGTGATTGGCAATATCTTGGATCGCTTTATTGTGGTGGATGAGGCTCATCTACACGCTTTTAATAGGCGCATGGCTAAGGTTTTTGTTGAACTGGATTTTCCGAGGGCTTGGAGGAAATCCTCCTTATTGATTGGTATGGTCATTTGATAGAACAACCATTGGACTACATGCATGTTCCGTTCCGATGCCACTACTGTCGGGATACGGGACACCTGAAGAATGCTTGCCACTTGTTATTTAGTGGTGCTAGCCCTTGCCCTGATTCGATTCATCGTTTGCAAGCTAGTGACACTTTGGCACCTTCCATATTGGCTCGGACTCGGGTTGAAGATGGGGTTGTGACACCAGCTGCTTCGAACATCGGTGACCTCAATTTCACAACCTCGGCTGCTAAGGTGTGGGGAGCAAACACCAGATGCGACCCTTTGGGTTTTTTCTTTCGCAATTTGATCACTTCGCAGCATTTACTTGATGTTTCCCCTGCTAAACTTTGCCCCACTTGGCATAATGGCTCGGTGGGCATTGGTAAAAGACTCGACCGTTTTCTGGTGGATGAGAGCTTGTTGCCTTTGATGCCTCGTTATAGAGCTTGGGTCCGAGCTTCAGAAATTTCGAACCATTTTCCTATTATATTGGAATGGAAAGGTGGTCACGCGAGGATCCCATACCCTTTTAGATTTAATCATACGTGGCTACAGGTTGATGATTTTAATGATTTCATCAGGTATACTTGGAATTCGAATTGTTCTTCTATTTCTGAATCTAATCCCATTTATACTCTGCTTACGAAACTAAAGGTTCTCAAGTCAGTTGTTATTACTTGGGAGAAAAAGAAGAAATTTGAGCACAAACGTGCTTTGGTGAAGATTGAGGAGCATATCCTTGATCTCCTTCTTTCGACCCCGACGGGGGTTTTATCTACTGATGAGACGATGTTGTTAACATATCTGAAGAGGCGAAAAGATGAGATTATGTCTCTTGAAGTTGCTTCTATCGGGCTTATGAGTAGGGCGATCTGGATCGCCTTGGGGGATGCCAACTCTAAGTATTTTCATCACTATGCAAGTGCACGGAGAAATGTGAATGTTGTTTAGGATCTGATAGATCATGTAGGCAATTCTATATCTGATGATGAGGCTTTGATGGAGGAGGGAAAATTTCATTTTGAGCAGGTTTTCCGTGACGAGGAACCGATACACTTGTAGAGTTAACTTTAGGTCCTTAGTCTCTATCCTAGTTACTTTTCGGATGTTGAGGCTAATCACATTGGCATATTTGTTAGCTTGACTAAAGCAGTTCTTCATGGTTTTGCAAAAGACAAGGCACGAGGGCCGGAGGGTTGGCCTGTAGAGTTTTATCTAGCGTTTTTCGATCTTGTGGGAAACAACATTTTGCAAGCAGTGGAATATAGCACGGTTCGAGGTTGCATTCCACCGACTCTGTATGCGACTTACATCACCTGGATTCCCAAATGTGGTAAGCCGTAGCATTTTGCCGATTTTCGGCCCATATCACTCTGTAATCTAATTTACAAAGTGATTACCAAAATTCTCTATGACAGGATGAAACCTAGGCTTGATGAGGTATTATCAGAGGAACAATTTGGTTTTCTGAAGAAAAGGAAAATACATGACACGGTGGGGATCGCATAGGAGTTCATGCACTCCATTAGAGTTAAAAAAATGGAAGCTCTCATTCTCAAGATGGACATGACAAAGGCTTACGATCACGTCAACTAGACTTTTCTGAGACTGGTTCTGTTGCAGATTGGCTTAATGGTGGATGTTGTTAATTGGATCATCGAGTGTGTTACCATCACAATTTTTGCGGTTTTGATCAATGGGAGGCCCTCTTATTTTTTCTTTGCTATCTGTGGACTCCGGCAGGGGTGTCCGTTATCTCCTATGTTGTTTCTTTTGATGGTTGAGGGCTTAATCCTTATTATTCACAAGGAGAAACTCTTGGGTAGGATCCGGGGGATTAATCTATCTTCCACGGTGTCGATCACTCACATTCTGTTTGTAGATGATGTGATGCTATTTGGATTCGACTCCTGAGTGGAATGGAATCATTTTCGACTTATTGTTGATCTCTTCACAGCTGCTACTGGTATGGCGATAAGTTCAAAAAAATCTTCTTTTCTTTTTAACAATTTTTCTTCTAGCACTCTCGAGCAAGTTAAGGCGGTCTTGCCCTATAGGATGGAGCCCATTCTAGGTGGTTTCAAATATCTGGGATATTGGCTAAATCATATGGATTATAGGGTGGCGGACTGGGGTTGGTTGATTACGCACTTTGAACATAAAATCAGTCATTAGACCTTTAGGTTTTTGTCACTTGGGGGTCGTTTTGTTCTTCTTAAATCGATGTTGGGTGCATTACCAGTGTAGTGGTTTTCTCTTATGAAAATTCTTGTTTCTGATTTGAATTCCATTAGGCGATTGATGGCCAATTTTCTTTGGGGAGGTTCTGCTATTAAGAAAGGATTTCACTTAGCTAGATGGGGTTTATTGACTCGTCCTTATGCGCTGGGAGGATGGAAAATTAAATATTTAAGCGGGTTCAATGATGCTTTAGGGGTTAAAAGTTTGTGGTCAGCAGTTGCCAACATTGGCATATGGTATCGAGTGTTGAAGGTAAAATACTTGAAAAAACTGTCCCTTTCGGATTGGTCTCATTCGCCTAGGATGTAATAGCAACATGATTTGAAACATATCGTAATTATTTGAAACATTTCAACATGTCTTGATCGGTACATGACTTATTGAAATGATTATAGACATCAATGATCAATTTATAATGAGAAGAAAATCATTTGAAGAATCATCTCATATTTTTTAATAAATACCTTCAACATTATAACAACTATGTGAAACGATGGTTGCCAATTTTTTTATATACTATGCATATCTTCAACATTATAACATATATATTGACTAAATTTGTTTTGCTTCACCTTAATTAATAAGCATGGTATGATATTTATCAAATTTAATAACAATTATGATGGGTTGTAACAATTATGAGTAGTTGTATGAAATAGGCCAAATTCCACATAATATCACCAAATATACTTTTGAAAATCATAGAAATGAACCTCATGAAGTTTGGAATCAAACAAGGTAGATCGTTTCACAATATTGATATAAATTCATTGATATGCATGAGTGATAGAAAATATGCAAACACTTCAAGGTAAGTGAATGAGAGTAGCAAGTAAATGCAATGCAACCAGCATAAGCATATAGTTATTAGTTTGACAAAACACAATGCAACCATGATAAACATATAGCTATTAGTTTGACAAAATACAACAAAACATAGTCCATAAAATTGAACCATAATGTTATTTGCAATGTCATGTATATAAAATTGCCTTTTCAAATAGATTGGAGTGTCGAATAGTCCCACTCTACTAAAACCTCCAACCTTGAACAACATCTAACAACATTTTTTTTTAAACAATGCATGGAATATGATAGAATTCAAACCGTTTAGGTTGGAAATAGAAGTAGCAATCAAAGGATCCATGCACATCCGCTTCTAATATAGAAGTAGCACTTCGAGATAGACAATGAAGACATAACATACATAACACATGTATTTCTACAGATTTCCCAAATGTTTAGAATCTTTAGATCCAATATTTTTCCATGAGCTTCCACAGTTGTGGCTTCAAGCGGTTGTAATACCCCAGTTTTGACCCCATGGTATTTAATTGTACATGATGCATGTTTTGTGATTGATATCATGGCATGGAGCTCAAGGCGAAGGCCATGCCATGGATTGATGTTTTGTTTATAGGTGATCAAGGTTGATACCTATGGTTTTGGTGCCGAGTCAGACACTGTATATTTTGATATATCATTTAGATGTACAAATTAATATAATACCACATCTAGCTATGGGACTGCAAACGTGAAAGAGATGGGGGCATGATTCCATAATGGGTAGGGTGGGGAGTTAGTCAAACCTCCTGAGCCAATAGGGTGTGACTAGATGTCTTTGGGTAAACCCACGAATCCTCAACTACCTTTTTGTCCTCTGTCCTCAATCATTAATTTCTTCCAAAAGTTGGATGAGGTAGTTAATTCCTTGGGAAGAGCAAGGCATGGAAGATTTCTTAACTGAGCAAGCCTACAAGTTTGCAATCTAGGAAGCTACATTCTTGCTTCTGCAGCAAGGAAGCATGTGATGCATGTCATTTTGTCCTTTCCCCCAACCACAAGAAGGTTTTGTTGTTCCTGAGTGTCGTGGTTGTTCATGATTCCTGACCATTCTGTTTGTTTTGTTGTTCATTTCATGCTGATCAGTTGTTCATGCGTGGGTTGTTGGTTCACTATCCTGAGTCGTGGAAGAATGATTTTGTTGTATTTGCTCAGTGAATGGGAAGTGGAGGTCACTCGATTTTATGAGAGTGTAGTCCTCCATAGTCTGGGAGTGTTGTTGTGCAGTGGTTCATTGTTTATAACGGTTTGTTTCTCTCTCCTGAGTTGTGGAAGTGTGGTTTTCAAGTGATTTTTTCCGTGTTGCAGATTTAATTGCATGTGTTGTGTTTTTCCTTGTGAATTGATGTGATGTGCATCCTTATTTTGGTTTGAAGAAAAAGGAGTGGAAGAGGCCCAAAATTCGTTGATAAACCTAGTGAAGAGAGGAACCTCACAGACAGATCAAGAGGGTTGGTAAATCCTTTCTGCACACTTGGAAGAGAACTAGAAGGGAATGTATGGCCTGATGGAACTGTGTAGCAGTGAAGGGAATACTTCCTTGTGTTGGGTGGTGCAGATATTGAGGAGGATAAGGAAGATATTGTGTAGGTACCCATGGCTTTGTGGTTGAGCTCACTAGCTTAGCAATTCTACCTTTCAATTGCCTTAGCAGCCTGATAAGCCCAACCGTTAGTTGGTTTGGCTGTGTCTTGTTGTGTCTTGGCTTGTTTCCTTGGACAGTTTGAGAATCCCAGCTGTAAGTTGGTTTGAATGTGTGTTGGATGTGTGAAAGCCTATTGTCACCTAGTTCCTTGTTGAAATCATGCCCAACTCGTGGGTGGCAGTGTGTTGACAGATTTATGAACACACCGGCCTATGGTTGGGTGGAACGTTGCAGTAACCTTGCTAGTTGCGGGACAACTCCATCTTCAAGATAATTATTCTCTCTCATTCTTTTTTTGCATTGAATTTGTTTATGAATGAATATGATGAATTGATAAGGAATAATGCTTGTTATGAATGAGTAGGATTCACTATTGCATAAGTATCTCTATTATGCTTGTTTATGCCATGTATTTGTTTGTGAATCACTATGTTCATGTTGAATGTTGGATTGATGACTAAGTAGAGGTTGACTTGTGTATATTTCCTTTCTTTTTACTTCAGTATTGCCTTGCATGTTCAATGCATTTTTATTAAGTCCTTGGAGGATAGAAAATCCTGGTTAAAGAGTCAATTTGCAGTTGATTTGAGTGTTTCCGCACCCCGGGATCCACCTGCAGAAGGCGAAGGGCGAGAGGCAAAATAAAGAAGTTGAAAAAAGAAGAATGTGGGATTTCTGACTTTTGGGATCTGCCTACAGAAGGCAGAAGGCAGAATGTGGAAATCCGGGGAAAAGACAAGGCAGAAAGTGTGTTTTCCGATTCCCAGGATCCGCCTGCGGAAGGCAGAAGGTGGGAGGTGGAAAACTGGAAAAAGGTTAAGGTAAAGAGTTGAAGTTCCGATTTTTGAGTTCTAAGGTCGGAAAGGAGGAAAGAAGAAGCGCGGAAGGAGAAAGGAGGAATGATGGATGGACATCTCTGTCGTTTGTTGAAGTTCTGATTTTTGAGTTCCGAGGTCGGAAAGGAGGAAAGAGGAAGCGCGGAAGGTGGAAGGAGGAATGATGGATGAACATATTCATTGTTTGTTGAAGTTCCGATTTCCAAGTTCCGAGGTTGGAAAGGTGGAAAGAGGAAGCGCGGAAGGAGGAAGGAGGATTGATGGATGAACATCTCCGTGAAGCGCGGAAGGGGGAAGGCGGAAGAGTGTTCAAACATCTTTGTCGCACCTGATGTTCCGATTTCCGAGCTGCACAGCAGAAGGCAGAAGGTGGAAGTGCAGAGGGTTGAGTTTGGAAGAATAGGTTCAGTGCGAAAGAAGGCCTTTTTGTGCACAGAATGGATTTGTTAATGGTGGAACAACTTTTACAGTGATGTATAGGGGTTCTTAATCCTGAAAACGAATGTTGAAGAGTGTGTTAGCTTCCATGCCCTATATTTGAAAGGAGAACAAGTGTTCTTGAGGAATTTTTTTTAATAATCCGCATTATGGGGTATGGGAACATAACAACGACTACCTTCTTAGTTATGGTGAGACATGTCTCCTAGATTTGAACTTTTGTGGCTGTAGATAATGATGATTTTCCCAGAATCATCATTATATATATCTTTGGGCTTCCATTTCCGAGCTAAAGCTGCCAAAACATTGACAGCATGGTTCATGTGCAATGACCATGTAGTTCAACAATATTGCAGTGCAATGACTTATTCAATTTCTAAAATCAATTATTTCCCAAGTCAATTTCTCAACTGATGTTCCTTCTATGAAGAATAAAAACCGTTCTCAATTAACAAGATCTCTCATATACACTAGCCTGAAAGGAATTCATTTCTATTTGATGTTCTAAATACACTGCAAGAATGTTCTGAATGTAATCCATGTGACATCCTCATAGATGTTCCATTCTAGTCTCTCTAAATAATCAACTAAGAATGTACACAATTTCAGAGATAAATATTCTAGGGTAAAAGGAAAAGTTGCTTGATTACCTGCATATTCGGGTGCTAAATATCCAAAAGTGCCAGCTAATCTGGTCTCCACGGAGGTCTTTTCCTATGGTTCCAACTTAACCAATCCAAAATCTGAAACCTTTGCTTCAAAAAAATGCCCAAGAATTAAATTAAAGTATGCCATATCACCACCCATACCTGTTATGATGTGCATCAATTCTTTGAATTCCAAATTTGGACATAGTACGATTGCTGATATAGAGGATTGTTCGACATGAATCCATGTAGAGGGGTGTTTGTATCTGTTTGGCATGTTAATGACCTGTTTGAGTTTAACTTACTGGAGAGAATTCGAATGGAAACAAGAATTATGAACATGTTGCACAAATACAGTGCTTGGAGCAGTCAACATTACCTGTGGGTAAAACGAAACAATAAAAACATGAACAAGTATTCAAATGAAACCTATAATGCCAAAGTACAATGAACTTTAGAATAAATGCATTATTTCTTCTATTAAATGCATCATATAATAGGTCTTACTTTTAAGTAATGATTTCATCCATTTAGGGGGTTATTACATACATATATGCATTGTTTTTCTTAGTACCCTATATTTTCCAAATCTAAATTTTTTAAATCAGCAAGCCTGTTAGTGTTGGGATTAACCTAAACTCCAACCCATCACTTTTTTTTCACCCCTAATATCATTTTCAAGTGTTAAATTTCTCTAAGACTTCAATTATAACTCATTTCTAAGTGTTGGTATCTTCTCCAAATGCTACCTCATAATTAGGCATGGTTGTACTAAGATTTTCTAGGCCCTTTAGTTGGTTGTTCTGTGTATCCATATTCAGAAATTTTGGGAAAGCTTTCTTAAATGATGAGTCTAGAATTTCTTAGTGCCTCCTACTTGCCCAAACAACTTGCATTAATCATTTCCTATCTTGTGTGGCTGGTTTTGCTTATCTATAGGAAGTACTTAGCTAATTTATAGTCTCCCTTTGCCATTCCCTAGGGGTGCGATTTCAGATTTGGGATTTTTCTTCAAGCAACCTTGTCTTTTTGCAAATTGGGCATACTAATACTATGAGAAATTTGGTTGTAGTTCTGAATTCTCAAGTTATGAACCTTAAGAATAAATTGCACCCAACAGATAGGTTGTCATTATATCATTTAGAACTCAATTGAAATTGTCCAATCAAGCATCACTCGTTTCCGGTTTGCTACCTGACCAAAATCCAAATCCTTTTGTCGATTTATGAGTTTAATTAATCCTAAAATCAAGTATTTCCCAAGTCAATTTGTCAACTAATGTTCCTTCTATGAAAACTAAAAAACGTTGTCAATTAACAAGATCTCCAATATACACTAGATGAACTCAACTAAGAATGTACACAATTTCATAGATTGCATGAGCGTTTTGGTTATACAAATCGCGTACGCTTTTTTCTTATTCAAATCGCGTGCGTGTTTTGAGATTGTTAAAACAGTGAATTGTCATTGTCCGAGAGCAACTTCACTGCGTTTTTATGAAAATTCCGATTAGCGCGTATTATTTTTCAAGAGCACGAGCTTGCCTATGAAAATACTCACAATCTACACCATCTCCATCATTCTTTTTATTATGTAGGTGCAGCATTGAGGACATCTTCCATGGTTGAGGAGCACATAGGATAAGATATCAAGCTTCAATGTCATTTCATGGTGATGGTGGATATAACTTTCATTTTCTTATTATTCAAGAGAACCAAAGGTAAATTTTCCCATTCATTATTGTTTTGATGGGAAATATGAACAATTGAGAAGAAAGATTGAAGCACCTTGAAGGATCAAATATAGTTATAAAGAAAGTTAAAGGTTTGGAAGCTTGTAATTGAGGAGCAACAAAAACAAACTATATTGACATTGATCATTGTGGTGATGGGGAATGTACGTAACTGAGGAAGAAAATCAGCAAGGAAGAAGAGACCTCAAGAAGTCATCGAAGAAGAGAAAGAAAAGAAAAGAATAGACATGATGAATCGGAGGCTTTCTTTGGAAACTAATCCAAATCCAATTATAGAGGATACAACAGTTCATCCCATTAATCCAGCACAAGAAAAAATGAAGCATTCACTAGAGGGACCTTCAATTTCCACAATAGTTGTTGAAAAAGCACCCCATGGAAGTATTCAAGAAGCAAAACGTAGGTGCTCATTAGGGGATGTTTCAAATCCCACATCAAGTCAAAGTGATAAGTTACCATCTCAAGACGAAGCTCATGAAGAGGCAGTGTACATGGAGCCTACTGTTGAAGAGACGTTGGACATGGAGCCTACCGTTGAAGAAGAAAATATTAATAGGACCATCGATGAGGATGTTGGAATTCCACCATCCAACTACCAGGAAGAGAGTGAAGGACAACAAGTTGCTACTGAAACGCCAGAGCGTATTGTTGATGCACTAGATGATAGAAATCCAACCCCCTTACCTCCATTAGAAAGCACACGTCGAAGAACTCCAAAGCGTATACAAGTTGATGAAGGACTCCTCAATTCCATTGAAGGTACGTTATCTAAACATAGTATTGCTTATCAAAATCAACAGATACTAAATAAATATTTTGTTTCTAAATGTAATGGAGATAAATGTAGATTATTTTTATCATTGTTAAAATCTAGGGGCATGAATATTGTTAGGAAATCGTTAGGGATAAAGATGATAAAGCCTTTTGGACCAAGTTCTCATATAGTTAAAAGCTTAGTAGATGCCTTTGGTAAAATTGGTAAGAACACACGGTCAAAGGACCGCAATGCGGCTCGTCGTGTGTTGTCACAAGCAATTGTAAATAAGAACACCAGGGTCCTTCGTTTTCTCAAGCCTACATCTAAACTAGTTAATTTGAATGTAAAAACCCTCCGTAGGTATTCTATTAGAAGAGAACATCTTGACACAACCGCCCAAACAAATTTTTGGGCCTTTATTGGTCGATTGCCACGTCGTGACATGAAGCTAGTTGATGCAGTAAATGGACTAGTGCAGAGTTTTTGGCATGATTACACAAGGCCTTCTTCAAACCGGAAGGATGTACTAAAACTGAGAAGGGGTTCAAAGGACCGTGAACCACATATTAAGCATCTTCTTGATATAACACAGACAGAACTATACGAGAAATTTAGGAATGAACATAGACAATTGAATTTGGGGCAAAGATCTTTTGAGAAATGTAAGCCCTGGTATGTTAGAATAAATACTCTTCGTAACACTTGTTGTTGTGGATACCATGTAGAATATGAATATTACTATGAAACATTTTTGTACATTCGTCGTATGTTGCATACTAACCATGTGCAGGATTGCTCCTTGACAATACCACCAACCTCATCAAGAGAATTCATTCATAGTATCATGTGCAATAGGCCTAAGGGGCAAACTTACTATGCAAAATCCTGTTTGGATGGAACTTGCTCCAACTGTGCTAGAATGGCATTATTGAGCCAATGTATGCATGAGACTGGAGACAATGAATTTGGGAATATGGTTATAGACATGAAAAGTTTCAAATATATCAGCTATGAAATAGTCCCAGGGAAAGAAAGCAAAAAAATACAATTGGTGACATCTCAGGTACATGCATTTATCTATAAAATTATGTTCAGAACAATTGCATTTCATTCCTTACTTACAAAAAAACCTGATATTGAGATCATTTTGTGTCAACGGGTACAAGTTAGTGTCTTCGTCAAGGAATTTATTGAAAAGACACGTCAATATGTTCAGCATGTCCACTTGGCACGATGGCAGGATGAGAAGTTTAGAATATGCAGAGATACATTTCCTCGTGGTACTATCCTTTCAGTTGTTGATTTTGCCGAGAACTACACTCTGCAACCTCAAAATGAGATCCAAAGTCAGTATTATCACTCTGAGCAGGTTTCCTTGATGGTGCATATCACATATAGGCATGGCCCAAACAGTAGTGAAGAGCAAAGAGAAATTCTAAAGGAATATCACTTCTACATAAGTGATGATAGGTGCCATGACTTCCACTATGTACGTCATTGCTTCATCATGTTCTATGATCATTTGAAGGGTAGGAACATACAGATGGATCAACACTGGATTTGGTCTGATGGATGTGCTGGTCAGTTCAAAAATGCACGCATATTTCATTGGTTTTGTTCATTGCATAAAAAATACAAAGTTCCACATATGTGGAACTATTTTGAGACTGGGCATGGTAAAGGAGAGCATGTTGGAGCTGGAGCATGTGTCAAAACAGCCCTACGAAGAGAGGAATTGATGTTATCTACAATATCTACTATTCGAAATGCTCAATCTATAGTCAGGTGGTGCACGTCAGTAATGAGAGAGGAATCAGCTACGTGAGCAGAATCCACAAGAAAGAGACATGTGGAGAGATTTTTTTGGGAGGTGGTAGACATAGATCGTTCACATGCATGGGAATGCAAGACTGTTCCTGGCACTCGTGGCTTTCATTCGGTTCAAAGTTCTGATAACCCAGTATTTGAAATTTGGACCAGAAAATTCGCTTGTTTTTGCCCGCCTTGCTGTGATGGTGACTGGGATGTGTGTGAATCATTGGATTGGGTTGATGGATGGGATCGCATATCACTTCTACTTGATTAGCGTGCAATTGTTGAGTTAACTCCGTTGGAAGAAGACCAATCGTCTATTTCTATAGATTTTGATCATGTATTAGACCTTGTACAACCTGGTATGATGCATTTCCTTAACATTTTTTTGTTAAATTTACGTATTCTTGAAACTCACATTAATGGCCTTGCATCACACGAAAAATATTTGATCATATACCTACAATCATACTATGCAGGACACATAACGTAGTGGTTGCCTCAAAAGATAGTGAATGGGGTGGTGATTACTGGTTGGCACGTTGTATAGAGGGAAAGCAAACCCTCATTATGTCCATGACTGATGATGAAAACAACCACTTCCCCACTAGGTCTATGGTTGTTAAAGGCGAATACCTTACACATGACAACAATGCAAGAAAGAAGAGTGGATATGTTTACAGAGATTACAAACCAGGTGCAAGTGTGTATCACTTTACCAACTTAATCATTGGAACAAATCTCCAGGTACGAACAATGCCTGGCTGAAATTCATCGAAGGTACGCTACTTCTTACCGGATACAGAGCACAAGAGACTAATGGAGACCATTGTTATAAGAGATGATCCAGAGGGCTTGGTTATATGATAATAGGTGGGATCTAGCATGATGAGGTATGTATCATAATTTAAATTTCCCCATGTATGTTTCTTATGAATATGTCAATTTTGT
>LPNX011056923.1:39020-104833 GCA_001517045.1 Pseudotsuga menziesii
ATTGTTACCATAGTTAGACATGGATTTGAATGGATGGAATAATATGTACTGAAAAAATAACATGTTGTAATATACTTACCCCTTCCTGGGACATATCTCCACCACGGGAGTGACCGCTTCCATCAATTTGGTGCTCCTCTTTAGATGCATCTAGCATCTGCAAGTTTAAAAATTATATTTACATTAGCGATCTCTATAAAGGAGTGTATAGTAAGAAATTTAAATAATTCGAACAAGATTCAATCATAACCCATGTACTTACATTCTTTAAGTAGCCATAAATTCCACCTTGGACTATGTCGTTCATATTAATGTCTTCAGCATCATGTTCCAAGTGGGCTTCCTGCAACTTCAAAATTTGTAAATATTAGACATTTTAATAAATTAATCAAGACTAACACATGCATTAACAAAATTATACATGTAATAACAAAATGACAAGTGTTTAAATATTACCTCAACTGTGGTTCTCTAGGTCTCGGGTACAACCACACCGGGTGCAGTACCACCCCCGTGAGATGCATCAAACTCCTGCAAGAGTAAATATTGCATATATATTACGAATATTTTAATATGTTAGATATAGTATGGAACAATTAAAAATTGAGTTCAATAACAGAGTTTTAAAACAAAGTCCTTACCTGACCACCAGTCATCGTACTGGTACCATGTCTTGGTCCAGGACCATAACAGGGTCCCCCACACGATGTGCAGACATGCGGCTCGCTCTGAGGCACATCGGATGTCGGTCTATCCCCACCAATAGATGTCCCTCCACCACCAGAAGCTAGTGGTTGTACACCAGCAAAGGAAGAGGGCGCTCTCTGGTCAATAGTGGTCGTGTGTTGAGAGACCATCTCAGCTAGAGTAAAAAATGCATCATGTGTCTGGGAAACCATGTCATGTGCAGGAGGGATGTCTGCCCTCGGTAGCTGGGCACAGGGTGCAGGTATCTGTGGATTGGCATCTCTATGGCTAGCATGGGGTCGATGTTGGGGCATTCCCCTACCAACTACCTGGAAGCCCAACATGTCAAAATAGTTGACATGTTTCCCCATCACAAACTCTGCATACAATTTTCGGAGGAAGTACATCGGCACTTCCCTATTGTTGTGAGGGGGGATGTCAAAACCCATGTACCACCTATCCATCCAGTTGTCTCTGATGGGTGGAAAAGTGCACCACTCAATAGAAATATGTGGCCTACTGATCTCCAGGATGTCATCCGTCCCAGGCAGTCTAAACAATGAATAGATGGCTTGTTTTGTTATTTTCATCTTTTTTACCTCATTGTAACTCAAGCCATCAGCATATTGTTGCCTTTTTCTCTCCCTGTAAGATGCGATTCTATACAACGCATCATTCAATCTTGCGATCGTATCAACAATAGATAACAATGAATCTGACAGGGAGCGGCGGAGTTCATCTCCACCCCTCCAAGCTGAACCAATCTCTCTCAAATGGCCAATGACCTCAGTATCTCTGCATTGTTACGATCCATAGTAGCCACTGCAATCATAAATACAAATAAAATATCATTAGAAATATAAACACATGATATAATGACATATCTAAGAACTGAAAACTGTATAACTATTGACATATAAACTAAATCTATCATGTAAATTTAAAGATTGATCTTGAATTTTACAGCAAAGAATAGGCGGCATAAGCTATTTAGAGTGTTAGTCTATTCATAAGCTATTTATTGTTAATGAGAGGAGCTATTGTTGAATGAAGTTGGTAATAAATTTCTAAGCCATTTATCAATAATGAAGATTATTATCATTTTGATGAGGGTGATATTCAATGGTTATGGTAGCTATTGTTAATGAGGGTGATATTCAATGGTTATGGTAGCTATTGTTAATGAGGGTGACATTCAATGGTTATGGTATAACAAATCCTGTAGTAGCTTTATTCTTCCCAATGCAACCAATGGAAGTATGGAAGCACAATATAAGAGTGAAGATTTTACCACGTTTATATTTCAATTTATGGCAGCCTGGAAACTACTGGTTACACTCTTCCCATGAATCATTTCATCTACAGCAGCAAAATCTTGAACTTCTTCTCCACATGAAGACCCATGACTATATACTGTCAGCGGGCATCAACAATATTGACGTGGGTGCTGTATATACAAATTGACTTAATGCTTCTGGTTATTAATAGTACATTTTCTATTGTTAAAATGACTATGTTCCTTCAGATTTTTAGAGATGGAATTTTACAATAAATCCAAAGTTTTGCCATAGAGCATATTAAATTACTTTGAATAACAAAATATGATAGCTATTTTAAGTTTTTTAAAGATTCTTTTAGAAATGAAGTAGCTACAAATGATTCAACATAGAGAGGACTAACGTAGCATTCTTTTAGTGCAATTGTTTTACCTCCTAATCATACTACAAAATTATTGTAGACAAGGCAAATAAATTGATGTAGAAAATGAAAAAAACATGAAAAAAATTGAAGAAATTACCTCACAAAGGGAAGGTTAATCCAAAGGTGGAGATGGAGGGCTCAAGCACACCCAAAATCGCATATGCACAGTCGAGGTTTCTCCTTCGTTCGTCCAATAGTCACGCCGAAAATGAGAAAAGGACGGCCTCGGCCGGTTTAAAATGAAAAACAGGTTTTAACAATCGCGCCTCCATTTTAGCAAAGGAAATCGCGCACGCGATTAGCTTGACTAAAACGGAGGCGCAATTTTGTTTACTAGCCTAGTTGGCATGACCATTGCCAGCCTTGGGACTAGGCTTGGCAGGTTCGGTGTTGCTTGGGTTGATTTCTTTTTTTTGGATCAAGAGTGAATGACTTCACTCCACCAATGCATCAAAAGGGTCCCTCAACTTCTTGCACACACCCATGACTCATCAACATTGTTGTAGTCAGAAGTCTTCCTGTTTTTGTGAGTTAAGATGAAGGGTTTCTTTCAAAAGGATTTTAAATACTTGAACCTAGTGTCTTTGGGCCAAAAATTTCAAGTTTTTGAGTTTTTTCCATTTTACCCTAGTTTTCAGAAATCTTAGGTTAGATCTGTTTAAATCTGCTTTATTTCCTGTTTTAGTCAATGCTGAAGCCTTTGCTAGGCCGAGCCGAGTCAGACTGACCCCAGTACCAGTTACTGTTGGCCAGATCTGACCCTGCATCATCAAAAAACCCCTTTCCGAAGTAGGGCGCTCTTATCGGGGGAAAAGGTGAGACTGGGGCGCTCTTAATCAGCCAACAGGTGAGCCCAGGGTGAACTTAATCCTTAGACAGGCCCGACTTCAGCCCAGAATCTCAAGTTGCGGCTGTTTTCGCATTCTGTGCGACCCCCTCGCTCATTTCTGGAAAAATCTCGCGGCCCCCTTGCTGGATTTGGTCAAAAACGTGCGGCCTGTCACACAAAAGTTGTATTTAAGTTTAATTAACAATAATTTTCAGTTTCATAGGACTGTTAGTGCAGCCCAGCCGCCTCTGTCCACCATTGCAGGTCTCTTTCAATTCCATTTTTTATTTTCTGCAAATCAATCCATGAACAATGTGTATATGCTAAATCAATCATTAAGGCTTAATAAAATCAACTAGTCTAACTAAAATTAACTTAAAAATAACCATATTGCTGCCCCCTTCCTCCTTTACCCAGTCATCACCCTCCGGGGTATTCTGGGATACGACGAAGGGTAAGCTCGTATAGATCTAGGCACTCCATGGTATTTTTCCAAAACCACTAAAACCAGGTGACCTGGAAGGTAGAGGGGGTAGAGAAGGAGGGCTTCTGACGGCGCTAAGCATCCTCCCTGTTGACCAACCTAGCACTTGGGAGGTGACCTGAGGATCTACGAATGGGCTTAGTCCCATTGTGTTGAGAGCCCAACATCTTCTCTTGGTTGAAGAAGAATACCACTGAGAGGTAGACATTTAGTTAGGCCAACAATTCAGGGTAAACCACCATACTTGCTTACAAATGTCTGTTTATGTTTGCATACAAAACCATGATATGAGCTCTACCATGAATTCATAAACCATATTGCAAACCAAATACCAGAACAAACAAGCGAACCAACACACCATACCAAATAATTAACCCAACTCAGTTCATGATGTTGAGTAAGCCTTAAAATTTACACTAACTTCAATCAATTCTGCCGTCTTTGAGGACATAAGTCCCTGATTGCTTCAACTGTGGGAAGTACTTGGGCTTTGCCCAGAAACTCATGGTGAGGAGTACCATAGGAACCCCAAAGTAGCTGGACGCTGAGAGGAATTGCTAAGTGAAATGGGCAATGACCCCTTCCGATTGAGTAGAACCACCCATGAGGAACAAGCCAAGCGCTATCTTCTAGCAGTTTTGGTGGCCGAGAGACCATCTTCAGCCAATAGGAAGCCATTGAAACTGGGGTCCAAACTGATCACCCAAAAATCCCCCACATAGCTCTCTATGGCCTACACCACCCAAGGACACCATCTCACAACACTCATTTCACTCCATAAGACCTTCCATTTGACCCCCACACCTCCAAAAGAGCCCAAGGATGAAGAAAAGGACTAAAAACCCCCAAAAGGAGCCCAAAATAGCCCCCTAGGAGCTAAAGCCCTTAAAAAGGGGCTAAAACCCTAAAAGGGGCTAAAATTAGGGCGAAAGGGGCTAAAGCCTTGACCAAGGGCTTAAAACCCTAAAATCCCTTGGAAAAACTATAAAAGGAGGGTGGAGGGTCACTCTCAAAACACTCCTCACTTGCCTATTGTTATGCTACCCGTGGATGCTTTGAGACCTCTTGCTCTCAAACCACCCATTCTCCCTCTCCTCCATCTCCATCTCATCAAGCCATTGCTTCCCAACCAAGAGACAGGTGCTCCCATGAGCTAGGGCATGGTGGCCCATTTCCACCTAAGTGAGGTATAATTTCTTTTCATGGTTGTTTATTTGTTTTGTTTTCTAATGCTCATTTCTATTTTCAGGTTTTTCATTGACATTGTTTGCAGGTTTACCATTGTAGTAGCTTAGCTTGTTTGCAGGTTTCAAGGAGGCAAAACCCTAACCCGTTTTCTATAGAGGGGTTCACAAGGGCTTCATCTCTCCATTTATTTTCTGATATTAGCTCCTAGATCTAGTTTACAGTAGCTACCATTCGCCTATTCTTGTTTAGATTAGCTTAGTTTAATTCGCTACTCTGTTTATGCTATTTTCCCTTTCGTTTTTTACTATTTTCAAAGGGTAGGAACCTACCCTTGTGCCCTATAGGCACAAGGGAGCCATTCCTGCTCCTGTAGTGAGGAGAAATTCTCAGGATTGATTTCAATTAAAGGATTCTAAATACTGGAACCTAGTGTCCCAAATATTTTGGGTATTTGTGAAGAAACATGTTTGAATTTGTTTTTTATTTTCTGAAGTTTTTATGAAGAAGATTTTGTACTTCTGCTGTACGAGGAATGGTGATTATAAAGAAAATATGATCTCAAGTATGAATTTAATATTTTGTTTTATAATAGAATATATTTTAAAAATATTATCTAAACAAATATGATTCTAAGATGAGATTAATATGATTTTTTATGGCTAGCATTGAAGAATGGGACTATTTGTCTAATAAGATTAAATTTAATCTAATAATTAATGTTAACTGAAATCAAATTTCAATTATAGAAATTTAAAAAAAGAGAAAATAAATATATTATTTGGTTTGTTTTAAAATTTTATTCTTATACTAAAAAAACTTAAAAAATACATACATAAATAAATAAATTAATTGATTTTTACATTATAATAATTCAAAATTAAATATAATTATAATTTCTTTATTAAACTTAATTCAAAATTAAATATAATCATAATTTATTTATTTAACTTATTCTCTCACATTTTGCTTAATATTTTAAAAAAAATTGAACATTTTATTCCAAAAAAAACTAAAATACAGCTAGAAATGCTATAAGCAAATTTACCAGAAATGCCTTGTCAATTTTCTTTTTATTTTTTATTACAAAATAACAAAAAATATTCATGCTTACCACATCAATAAACAAAAAGAACTCTCATATATTATTGAAAAAACATGATATAGGTATCCACATTTATTCGCAGTCCCTTCCATGCTGATTTTTTTTGTTTTGTACATTATTACAAAATAACCAAACTGTTCCCACTCACAACATAAAGAATCTAAAACTGTCATTGAAGTTTATTGAGCTGAATTAGATTTAATCTGGTTTTTTTAATCACGTCTTTGCATAAAACAAAATGTGTATTCTTTGTTCTTGGTTGAATAAAATTGCATAAATGCTCTCCAGCTTTTATAGAAATCCAGCGTTGCCCTTTTTTCCATTTTTAGTAGTGTGGACTCTTGACGGGTGAAGAAGTTGACGCTAGGGTTTGTGCCGCCTCTCGGTGCCCTGGCATAGCTATGGAGCTGGTCCCTTGGGTGTCTTCCCCTGGGAGTTTACGGCCGATGGTTTTCAATGGAACCTCCTGGTAAGCCCCCGTTTCTTTTTCTGACTGCTGGTTTGTTTTTCTGCGCTGCTTCCGTGATTTTTGTTTTGGTTCCAATCCACTCATGGAGTCCATCCTTAGACATGGGGAACTAGTACCAACTATGCCCTAAAAAAGTGGGAACTTCCTTCATTTTTGGCTTTTGAGTATTTTCTATGGTTTTAGTGGACTGGGTCCGGATTTTGTCTCTCTATCAGCTGTTGGACTGACTGGTACGACCATTTCTGGGCTGCCGCATGATAAGTTCTTTTCTTTGCAGGTAGTTTTTGGGCTTGTTTTCTTGTCTTTTTTATATGCTTTTTCGGTTCTTTGACTGACGGTAGTCTGGCACTTGGGTGGAATTTGTCGGTAATTATTCATCACTCATCCTTGAGAAGTGACAGGGTTTAGTTGACTCATATTTCTCACTATTTTTGTGTGCTTTGTTTCGCGGCTGTCCTTGAGGTGGTCTAGCGGTTTCTCTGCCCAGGTTTTTGTTTCACCCTCTTCTGGTGGTGGTTTTAGGAGTTGTATCCTGGTGTCGATGATAAGAGGGTTTGGTCTCATGGACTTGCCGGCTTGTGCCTTGTCCCCTGCTTCCTTTGTTGTTTGGGTTGACGGTTCCACTTTTGGGTATAATACATCCCTGCGTTTGTAATGGGGTTTTGGAGTTGACCCGTATTTCTTGCGCTTTTGCATGCTTTGTTTTGCGGCTACCTTTGGGGTGGTCTGGCGGTATCTTTTTCGAGGTTATTGATTTGGTGGTTACTACGTCGGTGGTGGTTTCGGGACTGTTTTCCCGAAGTGGAGGGTATGAGGGTCTAGTCTCGGTCTTAACGGCTTCTTCCTTGTCCCCTCTGTGCTTGGGTTCTTTCGTTGTCGGGGTTGAGGATTTCTGGTTTTGGGTTACGGCCTTCGGTCATTTTAGCTTCGCCACCTTTCCAGCATGGTTGACTTCAATCCTCGAGAGTGGGTCACTGAGGCACGAGTTGGCTCCTCTCCTTTCCACGAGGGTTATTATCATCACCGCAACAAACAGAAAGATAAAGCCATTAAGGCTCAGGGTGGTCGCTTTAGTTTCGTGCTCAGGCATGATGTGTTCATGGAATGTGTTGGGGAGCTATGTCATAGAGCGCTCATAGGAAGATTGGAGTACTATCGGATGGGCAAGAAGGACTAGGTTGATTGGGATACAACCCATTAGAAGCCCCTCATCAATTATGTCCCTACTATTAGCCTTCTAGCCAAAGGGTGGCTAGTCTTCGTGTTTCTGGAAGCTGAGCATGCTTCGCTTATCCTTAATTCCTTATGGTCAGTGGGGAAGGGCTCACTGGTCTTAAACCGATGGCATGTAGCATTCGACCCTCTGCGGGAAAAGGTGGTTAAGCGTCACCTCTGGGTCATATTACCAGCGCTTCTCTTTCCCCTATGGAACAAGAGGCTCTTGGAAGGCATTGCAAATTCGATAGGGAATTTTGTTTCCCTTGAGGAGGATTTCATGTCGGTCTTCGATAAACAGAAGGCTAAGGTGTTGGTCGAGATGGATATATCACAGGGCCTGTCGACATAAGTGGATATAATATGTCAAGACTGTCTTTACCCTCAGAAGCTGGACTATCTCCATGTTCCATTATATTACAATTGTTGTTTTAAGGTGGGCCACCTAAGGAGGTCATGCCCTTTGCTGCTGAAGGGTTTGAAAAATTCTCTGCAGACCGACGTCTCTCCCTCCGGGCCTGCTCCGGACTTTTCCCTTACACCACCTTCGGTGGCGGCTCCCCAGGATGCTAAGCATGGTATGTATTCCCGTTCTCTCTCGCTTTTTGATGACGCTTCTATTAATGAACTTATTTTTATGCAAACTATTGAAGCCGCAGTTTCTAAGCCTTCTAATGCTCTTTGTGAGTCCCTTTCACCCTCTGCTATTTCCATTGGTGAACCCACACCCCTTCTTTTTCCCTCTCCGAGCACCCGAATGACCCTGCTTCTGGTCTATCTCGGGATGAAGCTCCCTCCGCCACTCCCTTTTTTACCCCTGAGGATTTTCCACCTCTCTGAGGATGAAGCTCCCCCGTAACCCCTGTACAGAACCTACCTTTTCGGACCTGACTTTGAGGAAATCCCTTGCGATTTTCTCGTACAAGACACGTATTTCTCCCTCAACATTGCCCTTGGACTCTATTCGCTTCCAAAATGTAACTATTCATAATCTAAGGAAGAAGCCTCCAAATAACTCATAGCTGAGCTAGGGTCCTTCACCTTATACCCCCTTATCTATAAGAATAAGAGATGCGGCCAAGAAACATTCTTTCTCCCACTCTCGGGCACTTAGGGTCCTTCACCTTATACCCCCTTATCTATAAGAATAAGAGATGCGGCCAAGAACCATTCTTTCTCCCACTCTCGGGCACTTAGAGCATTGTCCCCTGTTGAGGAAGTTACTTAATGTGCATTATCTCTCTGAACATTCGTGGCTTTGGAGGGTTAGCCAAGCAAAAAACCCTTTGCTCCCTCTTTCGCTCTCTAAAACTTGATATGATCCTTATTTAAGAAACTTTGTGTGGCGCCTACCCAGTCCTTTGGGCTTTCTCCAAGCTAATGCCGAGATGGGAATTTTATGCCCTTAATGCTTCTAGCCTCTCTCGTGGACTTCTAACTAGATGGAACCCCACTTTGTTAGATGCAAAGCATTAAAAAATGTGGGTGGTATCTTGGTGCAAGCTTGTTTTCAATATTTTCCTCTCCCTCTCTCGATTTTGAATTGTTATGGCCCTTATAAAAATAGAGAATCATTTTGGCAGAAGGTGAAAGATGGGGGTTTAATTCTTCTTCCTAATCTTATCTTAGCAGGTGACCTAAACTTAACCTTTGGTGCAATAGATATCTGGGGGATGAAAGCTCGCATTGATCCTGTGGCATAGTATTTTTCCATTCTTTTTACATATCATGGGCTGGTTGATCTGGCTCCTCCTTGTGTGGGTTCGACGTGGAAAAATGGAAGGGGGGGTAATGAGGGTATCGGTGAACGTTTAGACCGGTTTTTGGTCTCCTCCTCCCCGATTCCTAACCTACTCCGCCATAGGGTTTGGACTGGGGAAGACAAGCCCCTGCACATAATTATCCTTTCAAATTTAATCGTGCATGGCTTCTGGAGGAAGATTCCTGCAGTTTGGTTAAAAACTTCTGGGACTCATGGGTGTCGGACTCCTCACTGGATGCTATGCAGGGACTTTCCCTTAAATTCAAAACCCTTAAGGTAAGGGTAAAGGATTGGGTCCAGAGTCGTTTAGCTGGAATGCAACATGAACTTAGTGATGTGGAAAAGGATATCCATTCCCTACTTGCATCAAATCCCTCAGGCATCCTCTCCGTGGAGGATCTAGATTATCTAAAATCTTTGAAGGAAAAAAAGGCAAAGCTTTTGTCACATGAAATCATGATCTGGATGCTCAAGAGTAGGACAAAGTGGGCTGAGTTAGGGGATGTGAATACGAAGTACTTCCATTCGATTGACTCAGCTAGAAGGAATCGTAACTCCATTTGGGCACTTAAAAATGAGGCCAATGAGTGGGTGGAAGATGATACTATGCTTAAGGAGCTGGGGGTTAGACATTTCTCTAAGACCTTCAAGGACAATAAAACTTCTAATATTTTTGACCAACTGCAGGTTATTAAACTCTTCCCCTCCTTCCTGTCAGTGAATGACTCTGTTGCTTTCTCTTATTTGATCTCCCTAAGGGAGATAGAATCAGCTCTTAAATATTTTAAAAAGGATAGCAGCCTAGGCCCGGATGGCTGGCCAGTGGAATTTTTCCTGGGGTTTTTTGACCTTTTGGGGGGTGACCTTCTTGCTGCTGCTGAACTCTCCAGGCTGGAGGGCGGGATGGACGATGCCCTGAAATCTACCTTTATCTGCCTTATCCCCAAAAAATATAAGCCTCTTTCCTTCTTGGACTTTAGACCCATCTCACTGTGCAACTTCATCTACAAGCTTATAGCCAAAATTGCTGCTCTCAGACTAAAGTCGTTCCTTGATAAAGCCGTTTTTCCTGAACAATTTTGGTTCTTGAGACAAAGGCAGATTGCAGAACCCATTGCTATCACATAGGAAGCACTCCATTCCATCAAGAAAAAAAAATATTGTGCCATGGTTTTGAAGCTCGACCTTGAAAAAGATTTCGACAAGGTCAATTGGACCTACTTAAGACTCATACTCCTTCAGATTGGGGTCCCTCTGGAAGGGGTTAATTGGATAATGGGTTGCGTATCCACAGTAAACTTTGCGATTATGGTAAATGGTACTCCTTCAAGTTTCTTCACAGCCACGCGTGGTATAAGGAAAGGTTTCCCATTATCTCCTATGTTGTTCATTTTGGTCATCAAAGGCCCTTAGTCTCCTCATAAAAGATGCCAAGGTCAAAGGT
This sequence comes from Pseudotsuga menziesii, assembly GCA_001517045.1. Classification (NCBI taxonomy): domain Eukaryota; kingdom Viridiplantae; phylum Streptophyta; class Pinopsida; order Pinales; family Pinaceae; genus Pseudotsuga; species Pseudotsuga menziesii. The sequence continues at coordinate 49,902 of LPNX011056923.1, forward strand.
AAAATCAGGGGCATTAATATTTCTGACTCTTTATATTTAACCCATCTACTCTTTGTAGATGATGTCATTTTGTTTGGCAATGGAACGGTGATGGAATGGATGGCATTTGATGTTCTGCTGGAAACTTTTCGCTCTGCATCTGGTATGAGTATTAGTTTGAACAAGTCCAGTTTTCTATACAATGAAATGGATCTGGGGATTTTACATGATATTCAACACTTCTTTCCCTTCAACGTTGATCCCATTCAGCAATGTTTCAAATATCTTGGTTTTTTTATCAAACCCCTTGGTTATCGTGCTAAGGATTGGCATTGGCTGGTGGAAAATTTTGAAAAAAGGATCCTCCTCTTGTCAATTAAGCTCCTCTCAATCGGTGGTAGATTGGTACTCATTCATGCTGTTCTTTCTAGCATACCTCTCTATTGGTTTTCCTTGGTCCCCCTCCCCAAGTCTATCTTAAATAAGCTCAGAAAATTAAATTTTTTCTTCCTGTGGGGAACCAAGGGGGAAAGCAAACAGTTTCAACTCATGGACTGGAAATCTCTATCAAAACCTCTTAACCACGATGGTTGGGAGATAAAAAAACTTATATTGGTTCAGTATGTCACTCAGACTTAAATCTTTCTGGATGGTCCTAAATGGGAAAGGATTATGGTCCCGGGTGATCACCACTAAATACTTGAAGAGCACAAATTTGGAGTCATGACTCAGAGCCAAATGTTTCACTGTTAACGATCCCTCGATTATATGGAATGGTTTCCTCCACACACTCACGTGACTAGGTAGATCACTTTCCTGACACACTGGCAATGGAAGAAACATACATGTGGGTATTGACCCTGTCATCGGCACTAGATTGTCTCCATTTCTCCCTCTGGATCTTATCATCTTTTTGCAAGACTGCGGTATCACCACACTGCAGCACGCATGTAATCCATTTTCGGCATCCCCGAACTACTGGTTATCTTCTGCGGATCTAAACTTGGGTGGAGCCTGGGCCCATTTTTGGAATGACTATGTCGTAGGCTTGGAGTATGGGGGTATAAGGTTAAAAGACCATGTAGACAAGCTCATGTGGACTGTCAATCAAAAGCATGGGAACGTTACTGCTGCCATTGCATATGATCAGATGATTATTGCGACTCTATCTTTAGTCGAGGACTCCTTTTCTAAACGACTCTGGAATTGTGCTTTCCCTTGGAAACTTAAATGCTTTAGCTGGCTTTTATTCAATGGTAAGATCCTTACTTCGGAAAACCTCATGAAAAGAGGTTGGTCTGGTCCAAGTATCTGTGGGTTATGTAAGGCAGGAGAAGACACGATAAACCATGTTTTTGTTAACTGCTCATTCATGGTTTCAATATTCTCCAGATACTACAATATTTACAATTATGTTCCGCCGGGGATTGGCATGTCCCTCGGGGATAGTATAAAACACTGGTTTTCCTCTCAAAATCACCAAGCAGCCATAGGTATCTTCCCTTTTTGTGTTCTGGTGTATTTGGATATGGAGGAACAAAGCTCTCTTTGAAAATAAACCTGTCAAATTTGTGGATGTTGTTCACCATATAGATTATTTTTTGCATTACTTTCTAGTCTATAGGATAAAATCTAGAGTAAGGAACATTGGTTCAGCCCCTGTTTTGTGCTATCCATGTGGGTTCTTCGATGGTGCTGCTGCTAACTCAATAGGAGGGTCCAGTGCATTGATAGCTATCAGTGATATACATGTACTCACTTTCAAGATGGGATGTGGCCCATCTACCAATACCAGAGCAGAGCTACTGGCCCTCTAGACCCTCCTTGTGGTTGCAAAGTCGATGGATCTGCCTTTAAAGAAAATATTTGGTGACTCTCATGTCATCATAAACTAGGCCTGTGGTAAATACAAACTCTCTTCTATTGAACTTACTCATTGGTGTACTGAAATCAGAGACTTGATCCAAGATTTAGCAGATGTTGACATCAGTCATGTATTCAGGGAGCATAACGAGAGAGTGGATTTCCTATCCAAATATGCATTACTCTTGAACCCCGGTCTATGTGCTTTCTTTGAATTTTATGACAACACTCTGTGTTTGAGTGGTATAATGAAGCTATTTTAAGAGCTAGTGCTGGAGATTTGTCTCCCTTTTTCTTTGAGCACTGATAGTTGGGTTTTTCATTTTCATGTCTCAGACGGGGATCATCTTTGGATCCGCAATTCGGGCTCTTCTTATGCTTCAGAATTAGTTGATCTCTATGTCCATCTGTTGACCTCCTGATGTTGTGAGATCTTGTGACTCTTCTTCAGCACCTCTCTGTGACTGCTCGTAGCTCTAGTATTTTTTGGCATATAGACTGTTAGTTGGCAGAACTGTAATGTAATTCCCTCATTGGATGGCACATTTGATGCCCTTTGATTCTAAATGAATATCAAAGACATGTTTTTTTTTTGCTGAAAAAAAAGAATAAAATATAAAACCCATTATTGGTTTGTTTCCATAAAGCATATTTTTCTCATTTTGATCTCTAAAAATATGACAAATTTTAAAAGTATTAAATGCACTTGCAAGATGTCCTTCCATGTTTATGAGTGCAATGCCTTTCAACTTAGAAATATGACAAATTTTAAAGGTACTGAATGGACTTGCCTGTTTTGTAGATGTGTGCAATTCCTTTCATCCCATGTCGAGTGACCATAGACTTGTAATTCTTTAATTCTTTCATATGTCAACTTTAGTAATGTGTATGGGTCAACCATTTTGCTATATTATTTCTCTTTTTCAATCTTTTATATATATATATCCAAATATAGAAATTATATTATTTAAGACAAAAGTATAAATACATAAAAACTATATCATTTCTCTTTTTCAATCTTTTATATATATCCAAATACAAAAATTATATTATTTAAGACAAAAGTATAAATACATAAAAACTATATCATTTGAGTTTTAGAAAAAATAGTCCTTAGCTAAATTAACTTTAACCATATCCCATAAGAATATGAATATTTTAAAAGATAAAAAGATATGAGATAAGAAGAAATTAGTGTTTTTTTATATAATTTTAATATTTAAAATTAATTGTTTACTTTGTTAGGGTTTGAAAATTGAATAGAAATATATTAAAAGATTAAAAAATATGTATAAAATGGTGTTTTTTTAAGTTAGAATTACAATTGTATGGAGAGTAGTTAGGTGTACAATTTAGTATGAAGAAGATGTATGTATAGAGGATATGTCTAACTAACCTAAAATATGTACTAAAAATTAAAAAAAAAAATTTAATATATTTTTATAAGTTTTATTAGAAAAATTAATTAAAAAAATTAATTAATATTTTTTTATAAGTTTTACTAGAAAAATTTATTTTTCACTTTGTTAGAGGTTGGAGACTAAGAAATATGAGTATGAAAAAGTATAAATAATCTTTAAACACATTGTTTTTAAAAATGATTTCAATTATAATTCAACCATATATATATAAAATAACAAATCAATATTGTAATCAACCATATCTATTATAACTAACCTACAACATATAAGTGAATTATGTCTTGAGTATAAAAAATATGCATCGCTAGTCCATATCCATGTAGTAGGGAGATACTTTTGTTTTCATCTTTTTTATTATATTTATGAAAGTACATATAATTTTTCAATCTATCGAAAGGGTAATGAAACTGTTGGTTTTTGTTTTTGTCCCGGTGGTAGTGGGAAATACTTTTGTTTTCATTTTTTTTATTATATTTATGTAAGTACATTTAATTTTTCAATCTATCTAAAGGGTAATTAAAGTGTTGGTTTTTTTTTAATTCCTATTTAAGTTTCTTTTTGAGACCTTATTGATGGATACCATGAAAACCAAGATAAAAATATGACTAAATAAATAAAAAAATGCTAATTTAAATGTATAAAAACTTTCCTTTTGAGGAAAGTCTTTTCCTTTTTCTATTTTTTATATAATTTAGACCTAGATTGGAAATTAGCAATCTAGCTTTTTGTCTAATTTAAACCTAGATTAAAAATTAACAAGCTAAAACAAAGTTTATTGTCTAGTCAGATAAGTATAAATACATGTTTATGAAAATAATCAAAACACTGAAACTAAATACAATGTAGGAGGAAAGCTTTCCTTTTTTTTCTTCTCATTTTTATATAATTTATAATTTAGACCTAGATTGGAAATTGACAATCTAGAAGATAGATTTTTGTCTAATTTAGACCTAGATTAGAAATTAACAATCTAGAACATATTTTTTTTGTCTTGTTAGACACGTATGAATACGTGAGGTTGGGATAGAATTTGATAGATGATGTTCTCTATTTTTGATATCCCTAGTTGGGTTTATGGGAGATAAAGTTTGAACTTGGTATTATCTACAAAGAATAGCTTGAGGCCAAGCTATGTCTGAGGGCTTGAGGAATACTTGTGGTTGGTATTATGCTATCTTGATGCTTTTTTGGTTCATTTTGCAAATGCTTTTTTCTATTGTAACCGCTGTCTTTTAGACACAACATACTTGAGGTTAGGATAGGATTTGATAGATGATGTTCTTTGTTTTTTATATCCCTAGCTAGGTTTCTAGGAGATAAAGTTTGAAGTTGGTATTATTTGCAAAGTATAGCTTGAGACCAAGCTATATCTGACTGCTTGAGGAATACTTGTGGTTGGTATTATCCTATCTTGATGTTTTTTTGGTTCATTTTTCAAATGCTTTTTGCTATTGTAACCGTTGTCTTTTAGACACAACTTTATTTAATATAAGGTTGTCTTTTTAGTGTGAAAAAAAAAGTTTATGAAAACAATCAAAACAATGAAACTAAATAAAGGTTATTTTGAAAGGAATTTTAAAGCCATTTCAATTTATTATGCAAATTTACTCTTTTAAAAATTTCCTCGCAATCTCGAGTTTGGGAAAAACCAAAATACTTGTAATATTTATTTCATAAATTTTTACTCCCCTTCTTTATAACCAAAGATAATTTAGTGCACTAATATGTCACACACCTCCAATTTCCATAAATAATTTTTAGTTTTGATAAACATATATCCATAAACATATCATTATGTTCCAACATGTATTAGTTGCTATGATCTAGATACATTTGTTATTTCTTTGTAAAGTTGCTTACACAATTCTTCCAACTGCTATATGATAGGTTGCACAAAAATGTTGATGTTTACCGAATTTACTATCAATTGTCGCCATGCCCACATGTGATGTTCTATTCCTTTTATCTTGTTCTGGTTAACTAAGGTTCACCTATCCCTAAGGCTAAGTCTTGATCTTCATTTTCCTACCTTATCTATAGGGCATAGAAGCTCTATGTGCATGTCATTACTTGAGACACTATTGTATAGTCTTGATCCCATAATTCCATGTATTAAAGTGTTTAAAGTAGCATAGGCCTAACCTTGATTCCTAAGCGCAATTGTTGTAAGGTATAACATGGAGACGGACCTTGGTCCTATAGCGCAATGGTTAACATATGGTAAGGTTTGAATGTTTCGATTGTATATTTAAACATTCGACTATGGGTTTTATACCATATATGGAACATAATATAAAGGTTATGGTTACGGTGATGATTTTATATTGTTATATGATATGGGATTTCCACCATAGTTTGAATCTTGACATAAAAGTAATGATTGAATGTGATGATTGATTTCGGCCTTGAGTTATGATATTTAAAAGGTTTAATACCTTGGTTGACTTGTGGTTTTAATGTGTTTCCCTGGATGCGAGTTTACAACGCAACCATGCTTTTACCGCTAGCTCGAGAATGCATCTCGATCGTCCGCTTGTGCAACACGATGGTAAAGGTTTCAATAGGATTTAATGTGTCGTATTTTTGGTATGAAGCCTTCATTGTTGCGATGTTTGGTCTGTAAATTTACGAGAGCTGAAGCTCTGCTTTGTCAATGTCGATTCTGAGAAGGTTTTGGGTGTGAAAACTTGCCCATGGTTTTAATAGAATTCTCCTGGTTGCTTCCCAAGGTGTACCTGTGATTTTCATGGCTCCAACGGGCGCCTTTAGCATGCTGCTTCACTTCCAATGAACCCAACCACCATCTTCAACTTTGAAACTTCCCTTTACCAGGTAAGGGACTATTATGTCAACTCTGCAAGGTTTTATTAAGTAGTTTATGGAATTTCATTTTAAATATTGATATGGTTTCATTTTGGTACAGGTAGAGGAGGGATAAGGACATCCCGAAAGAGCCGACCCCTGTCCCTCTCTGCAACCCCACTAGGTAAGAAAGTATGCACAGGTTTCTACTCTGTTTAAATTTTTTTACATTGTTAAGGTTTTGACTGTGGTCGGTTGGTTGCAAGATTAAAAGAGATGGTGAGGATGCGACAAGTTCACCTCCTCCAAGGCCTGTGTCTTAGAACTCCAAGGTAAGAAATTTCCAAATTCTTACACAGTTTCAAATACCATTTCACATTTACCATTCCGGTATATATGCCTCATCAGAGATACATTAATAACTAAATTAGGTATTTAACATGCATGAGTAAAATACACAAAAGAAGATATAGCTTTGATAACATAATAGGAATGAATACTAAACTGTAACAAATATACATTATGTTTAGATACATGATAGATAATTTTTGTATACAGATGCATAAAAAATTTATTCCTAAAAGAATATAGTTGCAATTCAAAGTTTAAGATAAACATCCTATTAAAACTAGTTTTAATCAATTAAGAATAAGACAAGGAACCTGGCACCACTGTCGGGAAAAAATAAATGGAATAGTCGTTCCTCCCAACCCCACTCATAGAGCATCCAATTCACTTTCTCGAGAACCCCCAATCCTTTTTGCTTAACCACAAGAGAAAAATCCACTTAATGCACCATCTCTTGCATTATCGGATTCAATCCTCATCCAATGCTAGCCTCCTTCTCTTTAGCACTCAACAAAGAGTTGTGGCATGATTTTGGGGAAGATGCCTCCTGCATCTTGATTCCTCACTCAGTATCTACAACTAGTTGTATTTTCCTCTTACGGGTCTACAAACACTCTTCATCAACAATTTCATTTATGTCCCCTCCAGTGTCTTTTATTAATAAAAGAATAATCCATTACAATTGTTTTATTTTTAACTTTATGTCAAAAATATTTAAATCAATTAAATAAAATATTCTAACAGAATTTAATAATAAATTATTAAATCTTGGTGTATTACATACACCTCCCCTTAGAGGATAACACCATCCTCAGTGTTATTAATTTTCTATTTTATTCTCCAATTTCTTCATCTTGGAATAGGATTGGATATGCCTCCTGCATATCACTTTCCAATTACAAAGTGGACTCTTCCGGACTAAGGTGCTTCCATTGCACCTTGACTTGTCCAATGATACCATTCTGGATTAAAAGTTCTCTCCTGTCGTGAATACGCTCCGGTCTCACCTGGAACTCTCCTTCAAGTTCCACCTGTATAACATTCCAATCGATCACATGACTAGCGTCATGAATATATTTCTTCAAAATGGAAACGTGAAAAACGTTATGTACTTTAGCAGCTGGTGGTAGGGCTAACTGGTAAGCAATCGACCCTACTTTAGCCAAAATTTCAAATGGCCCACAATACCTGGGTTCCAACTTTGAATACTTCCTCAATCTCAGAGAACTTTTTTTGGGCTTTACCTTTATATACACATGCTCACCTACCTGGAACTCTCTAGGATTTCTCTTTAAGTTAGCATAACTTTTCTTCCTGTCTTGGGATGCTTTGAAATTTTTTTGTACCTATTTCATGGTTAGTTCCATATCCTTTACCAATTTAGGTCCTAACATCAACCTATCCACTGGAATGCTCCAAGAAATTGGAATATTACATTTGCATCCATACATAATTTCAAAAGGATTCATACCTGTTGATACTTGAAAATTATTATTGTAAGCAAATTCCACCAAATGTAAGTAATCTTCCCACTTATCGAGTTTTTCCATTACATACATTCTAAGCATTTCTTCTAGGACTTCATTTACCCTTTTAGTATGTCCATCCGTGTGCAGATGATATGCAGTACTAGAATTCAATTGTGTTCCTAGTTCTTTAAACAAAGCTTTCCAGAAATTTCTTGTAAATTTCACATCTCTATCTCAGATTATTACCTTTGGTACGCCATGTAACCTAAAAATATCTTCCATAAAAATATCTGCAATATTAACCACCTTATAAATAGATTTTATTGGAATAAAATGAGTTGCTTTACTTAACTTATCGACTACGACAATGATTGAGTTGTGTTGCCTGAAATTTTTAGGTAGACCTATTAATCCATGCTAATTATTTCCCACTTCCATTCTGGAATGGATAGTGGTTGCAATAACCCTGTTGGATGTTGGTGTTCTGCCTTTACTTGTTGGCTGTAATGTCCCCAAAAATTGAAATTTTTTTTTATTAGGCTAGTCAAAACTACCTATGCTGGACATTATTTGAACTTGCAGAATGTGTCATACTTTGTTTGTACTGTTGTATTGTCATAAGTTGTTTTTACATCCTGCTTCCATATTTTCAGATGTGATTATTACTGTATTTACTTACGTTGTCATGATGTTGATTACTTTTTGTTCTATGGTTATGCATTGATGTGTAAGTTAGTTATTGGTTATGTACTTCATGGATTATAACTTGTGCTTATTGTCGTATACATGATTCTAACTTAACTTTGTTAATGGATAAAGGGGTGGAGTGGCGTGACTAGTTTCCCTTGTAACCACCTGAGAGGTAACCGTTTCTACTTGTCACATTGGGCTTACTTAGTTCTGATGAACTAATGTATTCTTGTCCCCTTTGAGTGTAGGTGCACTTGGTGACGGAAATTGTTTATAAAGCTTAACGGACAATGTTGACCGTTTAGGTCACTAGTGCTCACCTTTGTAGATTTACCCTAGTGACATTACATTGAGTGTTATTGTTGTTATTATGGACTTTGTGATAGTGACATGGTCATTTCTGCACTTACTATCTACGTGACACAGATTCATTATTTATGTGATACTTATTTACTATGGTGTAAAATGCTTATGACTTGTTCATGCCCTAACATATTTTACTATATGATCTTTTTAAAGTTGGTAATACATTTGTAAAACCTTGGCTTTAAACATTCCATGGCATACTTCATATGCCATGGACTTAGGGCTTAAAGCCTAAGTTATTTGATGCAAAGTGGGGTTTATACCATTACATTGATTTGGTGTCAAGGTTTAATATAGTCCAAGGACTATACGATTATGGCTCTGGTGTGCATTAATGGTGGCCAGGGTGGCGATATCAATGTGCCTTGCGAAGAGAGGAGACCAAGATTAGGGCTTGGCCCAAGCGATAGTTTGGTGTTTCACAGCATTGCTGCTTGTTCTCTGTTCCTGCTCGGTGTGAAGGAATACGATTGCGATGGCTTATCAGACATGTGTATGGATGGTTTGGGTTTATTAGCATCATTTTTTGATTTGGATTGGATATTAAACATACTTCTCATCATGGCATTTCTCTGTTGCAAGTTTGTAGGGGTGAAGAGAATATGTGTGGGTTGTATCTAGTGGGAAAGCCGTGGGAAAATCCATACCCATTCGGGTAAGCCTATTTTAACAAGTGTTTACTTGTCCCCTCGTTTGCTTCGTTGTTACGACTGAATTATCACTCATCATGGGTTTTGGATTTGCTTGGGTTTGGTTTCTAAATGTCTGTGTTTTGGAATGGGGTTTTCCTGTTGGGGTTTTATATGCCTTCAGTCCTGAACTTTTAAATGTATGGGATTTATTAATGGTACTATGTGCAACGAAGAGGGCTTGGCCCAACTTCTCGACAGGCTCTGTATATTTTGTAAATTTATGTTAGAGTAACAGTGGAAGCACCATTGCTTGCAATGGTGCAATGGTGGAGTTATGAATGTGTGTGTAACTTCTTGTTTCTTTTGATAAATATTATGTTTAATAGTAATTTCATACTGTGTTTGATTTCGTGTTATGGTTATTTATCGGACTATGTGGATTCACACTCGTTTTTTGCGTTATTTGTATGAGTGACAACATTGATGGCTTTGTGGGCCATTCCGTATATGGAATTGGCGTTCCTGCCATTGTAGCTGCGATAGGGTATTTACTGTTTATGATTTCGTTGTGTAATATGAATATGGGGGCCATATTTGGTATAACCCTGTGACTATCAGAAGTCGCTGTTGGTGAACGTTGACAGGGTTGTAATATTTGGTAATGTTGATTATTGTAATGAGTTGGATATGTAAAAGGTTGAGGGCCATAGATTACATCGTGGATATTATATTGGGTCTTTTCGACCTCTGTGTAAAGGATTTATGTTTGGTTTTTATTACAAATTACGTATATGTAATATAGTGTGGTTTTTGATAGTTAGACTGCTACAACATGAGGATGGAATCCTTCTAGATTCATTCTCGACAATTTGTAAAATGAATTAGACCCTACAGGATTCAATCTTGGGTCATTATAAAGGTGAGGGTTTAAATTTGTATGGATACGATTTGGGCTTGAATGCCCATATGAATCGATCCCGTGACCTCTGTGCAACTATGTTTATGTTTTTAATACATGATGTGCATAATATTATGGTTGAATTTATATTTTCGACTTTTTTTATGGCATATGATTTATAATATGGTTTGTAATTATTTAAGGGTTTGCTTTATTTAAACTTGCAAAGGATTTATTATGTGGATAAATTGTTTACTGTATTTATAATTTCGTGAATGTAGTTGGTAGTGATAATATAAATCGTGGACCATTAGATGGCCTCGATGCTTAGACTGTTGATTGGACTTATGATATTATCTGGTTAATGAAAGGTGATAATAATTATCCTTGTTCTGAACATGAGTATATTTACACAGACCCTGAAAGGTCTTCACTGGTCTTTTCTTTATATCTTGGCTTAAATACTTTGAATTAATGCGTATTCTTAAATATGTTTACAGTGTTGTTACTTTAGAATTAGAGTTCTGTTTTATACCTGATATATTTATATATAATGTATTTATTAGGTTCTATTTACTATATTAGTTAATTGTAATTTATATTTATGCTTTGTTTAAAGCTTAATCTGAACTAGTCTTTTACTTCTAAACATAGTTCTACTGGTAATGTGAAATCTGCCAGTAGAATACATAAGCAAATAAGCGTATAGGCGCTTCTAGAATAATTCCTAGGTCTTAGGAACCCAAAGTTTAAGCTGTAAATCAAAATACAGAAGTAAAACTGAAAGAAGAAAACCCTTGATAATTATTACATAGGAATTAAATTACATCCTAGGGTTTATAATTAAAATGTAAACCCTAAAATAATTTGACAAGAAAACAAAGGTACATAGGGTTAGAAATATAATATAAACACTTGCATAATCTAGCCAACACTTATTCTCGATAATGAAATAGGAAATCAAGAACTTCATACCTGAAAAGTGAAGCTCTTCTAATGGCTAAAACCTGCACACTCAATTACCCAACATTAACAATTCATAGGAAGATATGACCTCTGTATAGATGACCGAATCACTTGGGAACTACCACGTTCCACCCAAACATGACCCAGAATCGTTCCTAGTTCTAATCTGGATCCCCCCGAGCTGGTTCCAACATGCAAGTAGCTTAGAGCTCCTAAGGTAAGGCGTCCTTAACTAGTATATCAGGTCTGGATTAGTTCTCATTTTTTCTCTTAGGAAAATGTTCTCCAAGAACTCTCTTGAGAAACATCAGGCAGAATAATGACTCCAAAAAGATGGAAGAGGTCCCCAAGCCTCTCTTTGGATTGGGAATTTATAGACATACTTTTCAGTCAAAGGGGTAGTTAAATCAAGAATCATTTGATTTCTTGATTTAACCCTTTTTTATTTAATTTAGGTACTTTTAATATTTTAACATAGGAACTTTTAACTAGTTCATAATTGAACTTTTGTAGGTATTATAATATTTAATTTTCTCTTAGTAATAATAATAGTAAATGGAACTTTTCCTTCTTTCTTACATTATTAATATTATTACTATGTGTACTATTTATACATACTCTGTATAAAATATATTATTTGTTAACATTTGTCTTAGGGTATCACATATTGAGATCGTTAGACTTATGACACTTTCTTCATTAAGGTCATCAGGTAGATGGTTAGGTCTACTAGAATAGGCAACTCTAAACATGTTTGCATGTTGGATTCCCTCGTATAACATGGTAGTTCTTCAGTACTTGATGAGAATACATAAATTCAAAATTTCATTTAATCACTTATAAATAAGTCAGATGAGATCAATATTTACTCGAGTTGTTTTCACTCTGGAATCATTGATTCTTCTCAGTAACTCCTAGCACTTACCAGAGCCCATACTCAATGCTGAAAACAAGGAGTTACAAACTTAGTGCAATTCCAGAGCTCCTCGCTCAACACTAATGCTAGGATGTACTTGTAGGATACACCTAGGGATACAATGGCCAAGGATCCTATGTTCCAGAGCTTATGTTCAACATCAACATGCAAGGCTCCATGGCTTATTCCCAACACTTCCAAATTATATTTTCATGTGTTCCAGAGCTTCACCTCAACATAAATGTCTCAAAACTCATGTGCTCCAGAGCTACTCGCTCAACACAAAACATCTCATCAATCATGTGCTTTAGGGTCCACGCCCAACACAAGCAGACAATATATATATATATCATATGCAATTGGATTACACCCAGTATATCAAACAAAACGTCATGTTAATATGCAGTGGGGTCTTTGACCCGATATATCAAAATAAAACATCAAGGTGACATCATAATCAATGGGGCTCATGCCCCTAAGTGTTAGCTCCAAAATTCGGGATATTAAATCCCTCCCCGCTTAGAACAACACAATAATGTAAATAATATCCATCTCAAACTCATAAATAAGATGGAATCCATCCACTAAGATTACAAGTTCTTTGGTTAAAATATTTGTCATTGTATATTGTTATACATTTCTTTGTCTTTAGTTAGATTCTTTGTAGTTGAATGAAAGATTAAATTTGCATTAAATACTATTAAGAACTGAAATACTAAAAAATAAGAAAAAAATCAATAAAAATATTCTTTAAAAATGTAATAATTACAAATCTCCTCACAACCTCCAACCTCCAACAATACTTCCAAATAAAAAAGAACACCAGTATCACTCCAAGACACACCCAGTGACTCCGTTGTTCATGAACTATCTCTGAGAAGAAGTTCCACGTCTACCTCTTCCATATCGATAGGCTTTCCCTCTATTAAGTGCACAAATATATCGATAGGCCTATCATATTTTTTGTGTACATTGTTCATAAAGTGTCACTGAGAAGCAGATCCACATATACCTATCCTATATCGGTAGGCCTGCCTCTATTGAGTGCACAGAGATATTGGTAGGCCTTCCCTCTATTAAGTGCACAGAGATATTGGTAGGCCTGTCATCTGTTTTGTGTAAAGATAGGTGGTTTAATGCTATGTGGGTTAATGAGACTGTGTACAGAAAGGTGGTTTGATGAGTTTTTATCAACGAACCTTTCAGCAAGATTGTAAAGATCAATCTGGCATTGCCAAGAATGTGTGTGCGTAATAAGCTTAGGGTCAATCTTGTCAATATAAAACTATAGAGATTTTATACATATCGACCAACATCTAAAATGAAAACTGTGAAACAAGTTGTGTTTCTTTGAGGTAACAAAGTAATAAAGAAGGCTAACAAGCAAACATCTACTCAAGTAGCTTACAACAATGCATTCTTTTCTTCCTTGCAATTCTTAAATGTACTAGCAATTGGAAAGCAAATTTACAGCTTTAAAAGCCAACTACCAGTGTAAATGCATACTAATACAATAACAATGCACTCTTCACAATAGTGGATAGGAAAATAATTAATTAAATTATTTGCAGTTTTGCATCTCTGTCAAATTATTCTAGAAATACTTTCTGTGTTGTTTTGTAAACTATTGTTTTATTGCTTTGTTTCTTATGATACAGTATAATCTCTAAATATTTTACATCATCATGTGAAGAGGCCCTAATGTTAGTAAATACCAGAAAAGTTGAAAATTATAATAAAATTGCATTTCAAAAACACATCAGACACTCCATTTTAAAAACAAATCAGACGTTCCAAACCCAAATATAAATTTAAACATTCGAGTATCATGTCAATTAAACTAGTTGTTTTGATGGTTTTGTGAATTTTGGAACGTAAGTCAATCCAAATGCAAGTTTGAAAAAAAAAATATTAACAAGACCTAGTACCTGTGGATATGGGTCCCTAACCAAAATGCCATGGCCCATAATAATTTCTAAAATCTAAATCATTTGAGTAAACAAGAATCAACATTGTTAATGCTTAATCTCAAAATCATATGTAACAACATAATAATGGAAGCAGTGCGAAATCACAAAGGAGATGAAAAACTCTGAAAATATTTGAGGTCCATCTTAAGACATTTAAATGAGGTAGCAATAGCCTTCTTATTATGGGTTGCTTGGGTCCCTTCACATCACAAGGCACTAAATCAAAACATCATCGCAGTTTGTATGAGTACCCTTACTGAATTTATTCTTGAAATAGTGGGGCATGTGACTAAGGTATCCCATCCATCATGTTCTTGTCGTCTTTCTCTGAATAGGTTTCTCCTTTCCTAAGGAGTATTTTATGTGCCATCTCTTATTGCTCTAGAATAATGGAATTTCATCAAGGTTTCATGCCTTACATCTATGCCACATTCATTGGGAACAGAACATAGCATTATCCCATCCAAATAGAGTTGATCCAAAAGTATGGCCTATATGAAAACATATATAATCAAGAAAAGATTAAAGCTGACAGCATGCACATACGTTGACTGAACGGAATGAGTATGTAGCCTAGCTAGTGTAGGGATATTTTTGTCTACATGTCCCGAGGATAAGACCTTGCTTAAAACCAGGCTTAAACTTGGCAATCGAAATACAAAGGCAATAATGATCTAGGTCATCACTCACCAACGATATTGGAGTTATTTAAATGCCAAAAAACAAAAACATAGAAGTTTTGACTTCTGTTTAAGAAATGGTCATTTAATTATCCAGTTTCTATCCTAGTTTCATAGACCAAATCCAGTAAACACCAGTGTCGGCACCAACATATCAAGAGAGGTAAAGGTAGGAGCAGTTAAAGATGCAGTAGTCCCCAGACTAGTGGCAGATGTGGAGTCAGTAGCATCATAAGCCAAGGTAGGTGCAACATCAATAGATTCAATAGTTGGTTCATCAATTGGTCCAAAATATTAAGTAGTTGATACAATTGGTTAAGCAATTAAATATCCCACACTAGCACTAGAGGTTTCATAGCTAGTTGTTGAGGAGGCAATTGTTAAATCAGTCCAACAACAACATCCTCCAACGGTAATGGGGAAATGTGGAGTTTCAATTATATGGAAATACTAGAAAGACCCTTAAAAACCTTATGGATTCTTGAAATAAATCAGCTGCGGAAAATGTATATTCTAAAGAATAAGGTGTCTTTATATATGCAGCATACCCATCCAACAACAACTTCTCTTCTATATTCTATGAAAATTGTTTCACTTCTATGGGTGATATGACATAGACAGTTGAATTTACAATATATTCAGGAACTACAACATATCCAAATATTAGAACTACCCAAACATTGAAAATACATCGATGCCAATCTTACATAAAATACAACCATAATTGCAGCAATTACCCAACAACGTATTTTGGTCTAGATTGCTATAATTCACCCTACAAAGCGATTTCCATTACAGTATAGATGAATCCAGAGAGTTCAAATACTACTTGGTCAATTAAGAGTACAATAGAACTTAGTCAATCAAGAATACAATAATTCTACATCTCGCATGAACAAGTTCATGTTTTCTCTCTTCATTGCAATCACAACCAAAACTGAGATTTAAGAGATAACATCCAATCATCCCTAGTTGTCTCATCAGAAGCTCCCCTATTCTTCATGGGCATTATTCTGAGGACAACTCCTTATGAAAACCAAATCTTTGTTTGAATGGAATGGAATGTTCTCAATGTTGAAAGGTTGCTCCTAGATGTAATACAAAATATGAAATTTGATTGAGGCTGGCATTGGTTTGAACTTTGGTCAGATCCATATCCACACAAACTTCAACACTTTCCACCGGTTAAGTTGGTGTGTTATGTAAAATGTTTCTAGGGAATTAAGAAGGAATATAAAGCATTCCTCATATGTTAGCAATCCTAATATCTTTTAGGTGTGTCGTTGTTGTTGCTTTGCGCGGCGACCGAGATGATGGTGGTGGCATATCTGTGGCTCATCTAGTATGTTTCTATGGAGAAGATGCCATGAGAACGACCATTAAAGGACAACGAAAATTGCAAGCCTCCCAAGCAGCAAGGGCTCTCAAAGGCTGTCCTCCATTGATTGCCCACCATTGAATATTTCCGTAAAGAAGGATCAATGACAAATTTGTTAATGATTGAAGGAGCTTGTGGGCGGAGACCAGTCAAAACACATGGAACCAAGTCATTCGAAGACCAGTGGAAACAGGTGGAAGCAAATAATTGGGTAGAGGGACAACGATTGCTACAGTGATTTCAAAACCCACTTCAGGAGAGAAAATGACTAGCGACATAACTAGTACAAAGAATAAAATTAATATTGCCAAGATAAAAATGAACTCTCATGAGCTCCATAGTGAAATCAAACATTGAACAATTCATAAAACGTTGAGGAAATAAATGATTTGATTTGTCATCTCTGCCCATATTAGATCTAAGTTTCAAAATCTTTGCTATTATATAAACATTTGTAACTTTCTAACTCCTCAAAACTATCATAAGTTAAAAATGCTTCTCTTTAAACTTTTTCAACAAAAGAAATTTTTTTTAAAGCAAAACAAATAATTTATTTATCTTCTTTTCTTTTAAGATTCAATATACCAAATTTGGTCTCAATAAAAGCTAACCATCATCACTAAATTAATTATATTTAAATATTTATAAATGCTAAATTTATTAAAAATAATATACATAATAATAATAAAAAATATATTTTATAGATAATATTTTTTTAATTATTAAAAATACATTTATTAATATCAATATTTTTAATAATATATTATTAAATTGATTATAATATTTTAAGATTGTTTACTTATTTCTCTTAAACCTTAACTTTTTAAAATGAATTAACCTCTTGAAATGAAGATAATAACACCTTAACCTCTTAAAATGAAAATAATATTAACCATATAATAATGGTACATCAAATACAAAATAAATTAAAATAAAACATCAAATACAAAATAACACATCAAAATGAAGTTAATAATAACTATAATAATAGCACATAAAATACAAAAGGACAAAAAGACACATCAAAATGAAGTTAATAATAACTATAATGACACATAAAATACAAAATTGAGGAGTTCTTTAACTATTAACCCATCAATATGAAGTTAATAATAACATATAATAAAAACACATAAGATAAGATATAAAATTTAAAAGCTCCAATTATTAAACAACTTTGACTTTCAAGTAATGTAGAGTAAAACATAAAATTAAGAAGTTCTCTAATTATTTGATAGTTTTAAATAATTAAATAATTTTGACTTTTAAGAAGTTCTCTAATTATTTGAATAATTAAATAATTTTGACTTTCAAGTAATGTAGACTAAAAACATAAAATTAAATAATTAGGTAATATTTAAGAGAATCCATTTCAAAAATGAAGAAATCATAATTTTTCATTACTAAGAATCCAAATGGATTCAAAGCACCCATCAATATGGCACCGTTTATATTTGGAATTCAAAAATTTTCCCCAAAAAATGGAAAAAATATAAGAAAACCAGAGTTATTCCAGCCTCCTCAGCCTCAACAGTACCGGTATTATATTATTTTCAGCCCAAGCAGTAAAAAACCCAACAGCATTACCTGTTTAACAAGCATCATTTCCAGCAGATGTTTCGGCAGTTTAAGCAGTCTAAGATGTTGAACTAGTTTTAGCAACCAGGATTTTGATGAACCAGGATTTTGAACAAATTTGATTCCAGTGATTGGAAGGCGGTGTAAAAGCTCTTAAGTTGGTGAAGCTGTTTAGGGCTAAAATATTCTATATAGGTAGTCTGGTTGGTAGTTCAATCTTTAGACTACTACCATAATTGACAGGACGCTCAATATCACATCAAAGATTTTCCAAATTCCATCAGATTCCCGTAAAAGCCACATAGCCAATACATCTTAAACATAAATATAATTCCAACATAATCATATAAATCTCCAACGAACCGAATCTCCTCTGATCTGGTGTTCAGATCCTGAGACCTAAATTTTGAAAAGTATCTGAAACTTAACAATACCTTCACAAAAATTTGAAAAGTATCTAACGTCCCCGATACCATGATCATTGTTCTACTCTACTTACAAAAGGTTGAAAGCTCTTCCTGCGTCTCTAAATACTAATTGCAGCTTCCTCAATTTTGCCACTAGGAAACATTTTCTTGCTTACCATCAACTTCAGCTTCCTCGGCTTTGCCACCAGCAACATTTTCTTTCTCACCATCATCCTCAATGGGTTCTGCACTTTCCTTACTATCATCCTTTTCACTTTCAGCCCCTAAGTCTACTTCTTTAACTCCCAAAACAGTTTCTCGGTCTTCACCTCTGGCCTCTGCACCATCGACCTCTAAATGGCCTTCAGAATTTCCAGGTTTTTTGAGCTGGGCAGTATGTCTTTTATCTGACAACTTCTGACGTTTCTCGGATGACATATTTCTTTCTTCGATCATTTGCTGTTTTCTTTTACCAAGGCTACTTTCAATTTTATTGTCCATTTCTGGTGTCTCCTTCTCTATTTGGAGATCTTTTCCAATTCCTAACACCTGCAGGTGTTTCTTTCCTAACACATGCTGTTTATGAAGATTTTCCATCGTTCCACAATTAACCTCACAAAGAGAACACCAGCCCATCAGTTGTGTTGGCTGCTCTGTCTGTGGATTCTTTCCATCGCTGGAAACTCCTTCCTTCAGCTTGTCAAGCATGGACTGGTGCTTCTTGCCGACTACATGGTGTTTGTAAAGAACTTCCTTTGTGTTACAGTCAACATCACAAAGTGAACACCACCCTGGTCGTACAGGCATCTTTGGAGCCCTAGAATTATCTTTGGCCACCGAAATATCCCTCTGCTGTTCCCTCCTGCTATACTGTGGCTGCAATTCACAATCTGAGGTCTCAGCAGAATACTCAATGATGTAAGAGGAGAAGAGAACTTATACGCCTAGTTTTAAATATAAAAATCCAACTGTACGCATTTTCCTAACCTCAGAAAGAGAGTACTCAGGTTATTCTAATGCCTAAGTCTATTTGGCATTTTCCTCAATAGACATTTAAGGATCCCACAGTATGCAGCATTGCCGAATCAATAAACAAAAGCCCTGCTACAATAAGAAATGAATGAAAAAGCATGGCAGATACCTGATTTCGGCGTGACCGATGCCGAAAAAATGGATCCCACAGTATGCAGCATTGCCGAATCAATAAACAAAAGCCCTGCTACAATAAGAAATGAATGAAAAAGCATGGCAGATACCTGATTTCGGCGTGACCGATGCCGAAAAAATCCATGTCGAGGAGAAAGCAGATGAACAGGTTCCCATTGTTGATATTGATTAGCAAGGTCTGTTGGCGCCACAGCCCGGTTTAAGATCTGCAAACCGCCAATGGGGTTTCTGATAGGTTCTGTTACATAATCCATATCCATAATGGGTTGTCTGTAGGGATCCCTGATCGATCCTCTCAGAGTCTCTCTGGAGTCAANGTCAATGGGGTTTCTGATAGGTTCTGTTACATAATCCATATCCATAATGGGTTGTCTGTAGGGATCCCTGATCGATCCTCTCAGAGTCTCTCTGGAGTCAAGGGTACGAAACGAGGAGGCGGGAACAGAAACTTCATGGGTATATGGCATTGGCCGGGCTCCTCTTTGAATTGGAAGAGATTGAAGGGGGTCAAACGCAGAAGAAGAGAATGACGATGATGGGAATGGGAGTCGGGGAAGAGTTGTAATGCCTTGCAAGGATTCCACAGTGAAGTAAGTCTGGCCGGAAGATAAATTTGGTAAAGGAGCCCTTGCACCACCATGGCTGTGTGCGTACTCCATTAGGACTACTGATTGCGCTGCTCAGAGATAAATTCAAAGAGAAATGAAGAAACAAATACTCCCCTGCGCTCCGGTTTATCCCAACAAGATGAAGAAACAGATAATCGCCTGCGCTATCGCTCTGTGAGTTAGAAATTGAGATTTGATTGAATGCTATGCCATTTCTTTCCTTTAAATACCGAGTGATCATTATACTGTGTGAAACTTCCACGTGTGAACAAAGTCGGCTTTGACAGATTTAATGCTTGAAAGCAATCTAGGAGGGCGGAGCGATGAGGAGCGATCCGCATAGGGTTAGGGTTTCGTCTGTGTGTTGGAGGTGGTTGCGGTGTTTCTCTGCGCGGTGGGACTCGGGTGATGGAAGGTAGGTTGTGCTTATGGGGTTTGGGGAAGGCCCGGAAGGGTACCTTTACACCGTTAGTTTGGAAGGTGGTGGTTTGGTCAGTGTCAATCACGTGACTGGGTTTTTGCTGCAAAACTGTTGTTGTTTTGGCTCGGGGTTCTGTCACCGGACACGTTAGTTAACTTGTGGTTTTGTTGGGTTGTTTTCGGGGTACTACGGGGCTCTGTCCTGGTCTTCTTGTTTCCGGCTTGGTGGATGGCGACCTATCTTTTTGGCGGTTTTCGTACGGTGCTGGCTTTTCTGTGTGGGTGGGCACTAGGTGGTCGAGGAGAAAAGGGTGGCCAGAGTGTGGTCGTGGTTTTCGAGGTGGTTTTGGATTTATGGGTGGTTATTGAAGCGTTCGTGGTTGACCATGGGCGATTTTTCCGAAGGTGGTTCTCGAGATAGGCAGAAGGCAAGGGCGTATAAGACCTCTGAGAGACTTAAGTGCTTTGGACTTGACAAGGACAATGTTATGGAGAAAATTACTTCTCTTGGCTCTCGGGCGTTGGTGGGTCGCTACGAATACTGCAGGACAAGGATGGGTGGTTGGGCTGGATTACGCACTCCTGGAAGCCTATTTTGGACTATGCCCCCACTATTAGTGGCCTTTCCAACAGGTGGTTCGTCTTTTTATTTCTTGAAGAAGTGGATGCAACCCACATCCTGGACGGGATTTGGTTGATTGAGAAGGGGTCTCTGGTTTTATGGCGATGGTGGAGTGGGTTTGACCCACTCCGGACGAAGGTCAGGAAGTAGCACCTCTGGGTTTGGCTTATGGACCTGCCACTTCCTCTATGGACCAGGGAATCGCTCTGGATGATTGGAAATATCTTGGGTCGCTTTATTGTGGTGGATGAGGCTCATCTACACGCTTTTAATAGGCGCATGGCTAAGGTTTTTGTTGAATTGGATGTTTCCGAGGGCTTGGAGGAAATCCTCCTTATTGATTGGGATGGTCATTTGATAGAACAACCACTGGACTACATGCATGTTCCGTTCCGATGCCACTATTGTCGGGATATGGGACACCTGAAGAATGCTTCCCACTTGTTATTTAGTGGTGCTAGCCCTTGCCCCGATTCGATTCATCATTTGCAAGCTAGTGACACTCTGGCACCTTCCATATTGGCTCGGACTCGGGTTGAATATGGGGTTGTGACACCCGCTGCTTCGAACATCGGTGACCTCAATTTCACAACCTCGGCTGCTAAGGTGTGGGGAGCAAACACTAGATGCAACCCTTTGGGTTTTTTCTTTCGCAATTTGATCACTTCGCAGCATTTACTTGATGTTTCCCCTTCTTAACTTTGCCCCACTTGGCATAATGGCTGGGTGGGCATTGGAGGCATTGGTAAAAGACTCGACCGTTTTCTGGTGGATGAGAGCTTGTTGCCTTTGATGCCTCGTTATAGAGCTTGGGTCCGAGCTTCAGAAATTTTGAACCATTTTCCTATTATATTGGAATGGAAAGGTGGTCAGGCGAGGATCCCATACCCTTTTATATTTAATCATACGTGGCTACAGGTTGATGATTTTAATGATTTCATGAGGTATACTTGGAATTCGAATTGTTCTTCTATTTCTCAATCTAATCCCATTTATACTCTGCTTATGAAACTAAAGGTTCTCAAGTCAGTTGTTATTACTTGGGAGAAAAAGAAGAAATTTGAGCACAAACGTGCTTTGGTGGAGATTGAGGAGCATATCCTTTATCTCCTTCTTTCGACCCCGACGGGGGTTTTATCTACTGATGAGACGATGTTGTTAACATATCTGAAGAGGCGAAAAGATGAGATTATGTCTCTTGAAGTTGCTTCTATCGGGCTTATGAGTAGGGCGATCTGGATCGCCTTGGGGGATGCCAACTCTAAGTATTTTCATCACTATGCAAGTGCACGAAGAAATGTGAATGTTGTTTAGGATCTGATAGATCATGTAGGCAATTCTATATTTGATGATGAGGCATTGATGGAGGAGGGAAAATTTCATTTTGAGCAAGTTTTTCGTGACGAGGAACCGATACAATTGTAGAGTTAACTTTAGGTCCTTAGTCTCTATCCCAGGTACTTTTCGGATGTTGAGGCTAATCACATTGGCATATTTGTTAGCTTGACTAAAGCAGTTCTTCATGGTTTTGCAAAAGACAAGGCACGAGGGCCGGAGGGTTGGCCTGTAGAGTTTTATCTGGCGTTTTTCAATCTTGTGGGAAACGACATTTTGCAAGCAGTGGAATATAGCAGGGTTTGAGGTTGCATTCCACCAACTCTGTATGCGACTTACATCGCCTTGATTCCCAAATGTGGTAAGCCGCAACATTTTGCTGATTTTCGGCCCATATCACTCTGTAATCTAATTTACAAAGTGATTACCAAAATTCTCTCTGACAGGATGAAACCTAGGCTTGATGAGGTATTATCAGAGGAACAATTTGGTTTTTTGAAGAAAAGGAAAATACATGACACGGTGGGGATCACATAGGAGGTCATGCACTCCATTAGAGTTAAAAAAATGGAAGCTCTCATTCTCAAGATGGACATGACAAAGGCTTACGATCACGTCAACTAGACTTTTCTGAGACTGGTTCTGTTGCAGATTGGCTTAATGGTGGATGTTGTTAATTGGATCATCGAGTGTGTTACCATCACAATTTTTGCGGTTTTGATCAATGGGAGGCCCTCTTATTTTTTCTTTGCTAGCTGCGGACTCCGGCAGGGGTGTCCGTTATCTCCTTTGTTGTTTCTTTTGATGGTTGAGGGCTTAATCCTTATTATTCACAAGGAGAAACTCTTGGGTAGGATCCGGGGGATTAATCTATCTTCCACGGTGTCGATCACTCCCATTCTGTTTGTAGATGATGTGATGCTATTTGGATTCGAATCCTGAGTGGAATGGAATCATTTTCGACTTATTGTTGATCTCTTCACAGCTGCTACTGGTATGGCGATAAGTTCAAAAAAATCTTCTTTTATTTTTAACAATTTGTCTTCTAGCACTCTCAAGCAAGTTAAGGCGGTCTTTCCCTATAGGATGGAGCCCATTCTAGGTGGTTTCAAATATCTGGGATATTGGCTAAAGCCTATGGATTACAGGGTGGCGGACTGGGGTTGGTTGATTACGCGCTTTGAACATAAAATCAATCATTAGACCTTTAGATTTTTGTCACTTGGGGGTCGTCTTGTTCTTCTTAAATTGATGTTGGGTGCATTACCAGTGTAGTGGTTTTCTCTTATGAAAATTCTTGTTTCTGTTTTGAATTCCATTAGGCGATTGATGGCCAATTTTCTTTGGGGAGGTTCTGCTATTAAGAAGGGATTTCACTTAGCCAGATGGGGTTTATTGACTCGTCCTTATGCACTGGGAGGATGGAACATTAAAGATTTAAGCGGGTTCAATGATGCTTTAGGGGTTAAAAGTTTGTGGTCAGCAGTTGCCAACAGTGACATATGGTATCGAGTGTTGAAGGTAAAATACTTGAAAAAATTGTCCCTTTCGGACTGGTTCAGGTTGGGAACTTACTCTGTTCGAAATACATCCATTATTTGGAATGGTTTCCTTAGAGTGTTGGCTTGGATTTGTAAATCTTTATGTTGGAAGGTTGGCTCTGGACATTCTGTGAATATTGGAATTGATCCTTTGGCTGGGATGGAGGGCTCGTCCACACTATCTCATCCTTTGATCAGCTATTTACACGATTATGGCATTGTGACTTTGGATAAGATTTACACCCCCTGTTTTGGATTTGATTTTGGTCCACATTGACTGTCTGCTGAAGATATGGAATTGGGTGGATCTTGGAAGGAGGAATGGGATTCATACATTGCATCTCTGCAGTCTATTGGATTAAGTCTCTCCAGTGATCCCGATGTGCTGAAATTTTGTCTTTCAACAAAACCGACGGAGAGGTTACGACCCTTTCAGCATATCATTTCATTGTTGTATCTACTTGGGACATTACTCAATGTTGGTGGTGGCAAGATTTATGGAAGTGATGGATCCCAGTGAAAATTAAATGTTTTTTGTGGCTATGGATGAGGAATAAAATTAGTACCTGGGACAATTTGCTAAGGAAGGGATGGACTGGTCCAAATTTTTGTCACCTCTGTCGTTGTGATGGTGAGTCGGTACAACATCTTTTTTTTAATGTTCTTTTGGAAAAGAAGTTCGTAGGATTTTTTTTAAACATTTGGGTTTGGTCCATAACTATGGGGCAATTGATTTGGTGGATGTACTAGCTGATTGGGTCAAAAATGGCAGTGAGCGTAGTTACATGCTTTTCTTTTGTAACTGGGCCATTCGGTTGAGTAGGAACGCATGGTTTTTTTCTGGTAAAATTCCTTCAGTATAGATAACAATAGATAACAAGTTTAGTGAACTTAAGAGTTTTACACAATAGCAAATCGGGCTTTCCAATTAACATCACATTATACATGCGATGGCATGGGAGAAATTTATCTCATGAAGAAAAGACGCCAATGTGTTATTATAACTATAAAGAAGGAAAAGCATGTTTGATAAGATCGCATGTATTCAAACATGGTGTTGCAAACATATTGGGGCAGTTGCAATTTTGGATGACTTGTAGTAACTTCTAATCCATTCAAATGACCCTCTCCATCACAACCACTTTTCTCTCAACAAAGACACTTTCCTCTTAGCGAATATCCGGTGTGAATGGGGGATTCCAGAAGTATTTTAATAGCTCAAAGATCTTGGAAAATAACTAATAGAATTTTCAGCCTCTTAAATCGGTACCTGACTTCTTGAGATAATTATAGACATGAATGATCAATTTATAATGAGATGAAACACATTTGAAAATGGATGCAATAGAGCTAGGCATTCGACTAGGATGTAATAGCAACGTGATTTGAAACATTTCGTAATTATTTGAAACATTTCAACATGTCTTGATCGGTACATGACTTATTGAAATGATTATAGACATCAATGATCAATTTATAATGAGAAGAAAATCATTTCAAGAATCATCTCATATTTTTTAATAAATACCTTCAACATTATAACAACTATGTGAAACGATGGTTGCCAATTTTTTTATATACTATGCATATCTTCAACATTATAACATATATATTGTCTAATTTTTTTTTGCTTCACCTTAATTAACAAGCATGGTATGATATTTATCAAATTTAATAACAATTATGATGGGTTGTAACAATTATGAGTAGTTGTATGAAATAGCATGAAATAGGCCAAATTCCACATAATATCATCAAATATACTTTTGAAAATCATAGAAATGAACCTCATGAAGTTTGGAATCAAACAAGGTAGATCGTTTCACAATATTGATATAAATTCATTGATATGCATGAGTGATAGCAAATATGAAAACACTTCAAGGTAAGTGAATGAGAGTAGCAAGTAAATGCAATGCAACCAGCATAAGCATATAGTTATTAGTTTGACAAAACACAATGCAACCATGATAAACATATAGCTATTAGTTTGACAAAATACAACAGAACATAGTCCATAAAATTGAACCATAATGTTATTTGCAATGTCATGTATAGAAAATTGCCTTTTCAAATAGATTCGAGTGCCAAATAGTCCCACTCTACTAAAACCTCCAACCTTGAACAACATCTAACAACATTTTTTTTAAACAAAGCATGGAATACGATAGAATTCAAACCGTTTAGGTTGGAAATAGAAGTAGCAATCAAATGATCCATGCACATCCGCTTCTAATATAGAAGTAGCACTTCGAGATAGACAATGAAGACATAACATACATAACACATGTATTTCTATAGATTTCCCAAATGTTTAGAATCTTTAGATCCAATATTTTTCCATGAGCTTCCACAGTTGTGGCTTCAAGCGGCTGTAATACCCCAGTTTTGACCCCATGGTATTTAATTGTACATGATGCATGTATTGTGATTGATATCATGGCATGGAGCTCAAGGCGAAGGCCATGCCATTGATTAATGTTTTGTGTATAGGTGATCAAGGTTGATACCTATGGTTTTGGTGCCGAGTCAGACACTGTATATTTTGATATATCATTTAGATGTACAAATTAATATAATACCACATCTAGTTATGGGACTGCAAACGTGAAAGAGATGGGGGCATGATTCCACAATGGGTAGGGTGGGGAGTTAGTCAAACCTCCTGAGCCGATAGGGTGTGACCCGTTGTCTTTGGGTAAACCCACGAATCCTCAGCTACCTTTTTGTCCTTTGTCCTCAATCATTAATTTCTTCCAAAAGTTGGATGAGGTAGTTAATGCCTTGGGCAGAGCAAGGCATGGAAGATTTATTAACTGAGCAAGCCTACAAGTTTGCAATCTGGGAAGCTGCATTCTTGCTTCTGCATCAAGGAAGCATGTGATGCATGCCATTTCATCCTTTCCCCCAACCACAAGAAGGTTTTGTTGTTCCTGAGCGTCATGGTTGTTCATGATTCCTGACCATTCTGTTTGTTCTGTTGTTCATTTCATGCTGATCAGTTGTTCATGCGTGGGTTGTTGGTTCACTATCCTGAGTCGTGGAAGAATGATTTTGTTGTATTTTCTCAGTGAATGGGAAGTGGAGGTCACTCGATTTTACGAGAGTGTAGTCCTCCATAGTCTGGGAGTGTCGTTGTGCAGTGGTTCATTGTTTATAACAGTTTGTTTCTCTCTCCTGAGTTCTGGAAGTGTGGTTTTCAAGTGATTTTTTCCGTGTTGCAGAGTTAGTGTCCTATGTTGTGTTTTTCCTTATGAATTGATGTGATGTGCATCCTTATTTTGGTTTGAATAAAAAGGAGTGGAAGAGGCCCAAAATTCGTTGATAAACCTAGTGAAGAGAGGAACCTCACAGACAGATCAAGAGGGTTGGTAAATCCTTTTTGCACACTTGGAAGAGAACTAGAAGGGAATGTATGGCCTGATGGCACTGTGTAGTAGTGAAGGGAATACTTCCTTGTGTTGGGTGGTGCAGATATTGAGGAGGCTAAGGCAGATATTGTGTAGGTACCCATGGCTCTGTGGTTGAGCTGACTAGCTTAGCAATTCTACCTTTCAATTGCCTTAGTAGCCTGATAAGCCCAACTGTTAGTTGGTTTGGTTGTGTCTTGTTGTGTCTTGGCTTGTTTCCTTGGACAGTTTGAGAATCCCAGTTGTAAGTTGGTTTGAATGTGTGTTGGATGTGTGAAAGCCTATTGTCACCTAGTTCCTTGTTGAAATCATGCCCAACTCGTGGGTGGCAGTGTGTTGAGAGATTTATTAACACACTGGCCTATGGTTGGGTGGAACGTTGCAGTAACCTCACTAGTTGCGGGACAACTCCATCATCAAGATAAGTATTCTCTCTCATTCTTTTTTTGCATTGAATTTGTTTATGAATGAATATGATGAGTTGATAAGGAATAATGCTTGTTATGAATGAGTACGATTCACTGTTGCATAAGTATCTCTGTTATGATTGTTTATGCCATGTATTTGTTTGTGAATCACTATGTTCATGTTGAATGTTGCATTGATGACTAAGTAGAGGTTGACTTGTGTATATTTCCTTGCGTTTTACTTTAGTATTGCCTTGCATGTTCAATGCATTTTTATTAAGTCCTTGGAGGCTAGAAAAGCCTGGTTAAAGAGTCAATTTGCAGTTGATTTGAGTGTTTCCGCACCCCGAGATCCACCTGCGGAAGGCGAAGGGCGAGAGGAAAAATAAAGAAGTTGAAAGAAAGAAGAACGTGGGATTTTTTACTTTTGGAATCTGCCTACAGAAGGCAGAAGGAAGAATGTGGAAATCTGGGGAAAAGACAAGGCAGAAAGTGTGTTTTTTGATTCCCAGGATCCGCCTGCGGAAGGCAGAAGGTGGGAGGTGGAAAACTAGAAAAAGGTTAAGGTAAACAGTTGAAGTTCCGATTTTCGAGTTCCAAGGTCGGAAAGGAGAAAAGCAGAAGCGCGGAAGGAGAAAGGAGGAATGATGGATGGACGTCTCTATCGTTTGTTGAAGTTCTGCTTTTTGAGTTCCGAGGTCGGAAAGGAGGAAAGCAGAAGCGCGGAAGGTGGAAGGAGGAATGATGGATGAACATATTCATTGTTTGTTAAAGTTCTGATTTCCAAGTTCTGAGGTTGGAAAGGTGGAAAGAGGAAGCGCGGAAGGAGGAAGGAGGTTTGATGGATGAACATCT
Organism: Pseudotsuga menziesii; assembly: GCA_001517045.1. Lineage (NCBI taxonomy): Eukaryota > Viridiplantae > Streptophyta > Pinopsida > Pinales > Pinaceae > Pseudotsuga > Pseudotsuga menziesii. Next base: position 78,630 of record LPNX011056923.1, read on the forward strand.
CCATGAAGCACATAAGGGGGAAGGTGGAAGAGTGGTCAAGCATCTTTGTCACACCCGATGTTCCGATTTTCGAGCTGCACATCAGAAGGCAGAAGGTGGAAGTGCAGAGGGTTGAGTTTGGAAGATTAGGTTCAGTGCGAAAGAAGGCCTTTCTGTGCACAGAATGGATTTGTTAATGGCAAAACAACTTTTGCAGTGATGTATAGGGTTTCTTAATCCTGAAAACGAATGTTGAAGAGTGTGTTAGCTTCCATGCCCTATATTTGAAAGGAGAACAAGTGTTCTTCAGGATTCTTTTTTAATAATCCGCATTATGGGGTATGGGAACATAACAATGGCTACCTTCTTAGTTATGGTGAGACACGTCTCCTAGATTTGAACTTTTGTGGCTGTAGATAATGATGATTTTCCCAGAATCATCATTATATATATCTTTGGGCTTCCATTTCCGAGCTAAAGCTGCCAAAACATTGACATCATGGTTCATGTGCAATGACCGTGTAGTTCAACAATATTGCAGTGCAATGACTTATTCAATTTCTAAAATCAATTATTTCCCAAGTCAATTTCTCAACTGATGTTCCTTCTATGAAGAATAAAAACCATTCTCAATTAACAAGATCTCTCATATACACTAGCCTGAAAGGAATTCATTTCTATTTGATGTTTTAAAATACACTGCAAGAATGTTCTGAATGTAATCCATGTGATCCTCATAGATGTTCCATTCTAGTCTCTCTAAATAATCAACTAAGAATGTACACAATTTCAGAGATAAATATTCTGGGGTAAAAGGAAAAGTTGCTTGATTACCTGCATATTCGGGTGCTAAATATCCAAAAGTGCCAGCTAATCTGGTCTCCACGGAGGTCTTTTCCTATGGTTCCAACTTCACCAATCCAAAATATGAAACCTTTTCTTGAAAAAAATGCCCAAGAATTAAATTAAAGTATGCCATATCACCACCCATACCTGTTATGATGTGCATCAATTCTTTGAATTCCAAATTTGGACATACTACGATTGCTGATATAGAGGATTGTTCGACATGAATCCATGTAGAGGGGTGTTTGTATCTGTTTGGCATGTTAATGACCTGTTTGAGTTTAACTTACTAGAGAGAATTCGAATGGAAACAAGAATTATGAACATGTTGCACAAATACAGTGCTTGGAGCAGTCAACATTACGTGTGGGTAAAATGAAACAATAAAAACATGAACAAGTATTCAAATGAAACCTATAATGCCAAAGTACAATGAACTTTAGAATAAATGCATTATTTCTTCTATTAAATGCATCACATAATAGGTCTTATTTTTAAGTAATGATTTCATCCATTTAGGGGGTTGTTACATACATATATGCATTGTTTTTCTTAGTACCCTATATTTTCCAGATCTAAATTTTTTAAATCAGCAAGCCTGTTAGTGTTGGGATTAACCTAAACTCCAACCCATCACTTTTTTTTCACCCCTAATATCATTTTCAAGTGTTAAATTTCTCTAAGACTTCAATTATAACTCATTTCTAAGTGTTGGTATCTTCTCCAAATGCTACCTCATAATTAGGCATGGTTGTACTAAGATTTTCTAGGCCCTTTAGTTGGTTGTTCTGTGTATCCATATTCAGAAAATTTGGGAAAGCTTTCTTAGATGATGAGTCTAGAATTTCTTAGTGCCTCCTACTTGCCCAAACAACTTGCATTAATCATTTCCTATCTTGTGTGGTTGGTTTTGATTATCTATAGGAAGTACTTAGCTAATTTATAGTCTCCCTTTGCCATTCCCCAGGGGTGCGATTTCAGATTTGAGATTTTTCTTCAAGTAGCCTTGTATTTTTGCAAATTGGGCATACTAATACTATGAGAAATTTGGTTGTAGTTCTGAATTCTCAAGTTATGAACCTTAAGAATAAATTTCACCCAACATATAGGTATTCATTATAGCATTTAGAACTCAGTTGAAATTGTCCAATCAAGCATCACTCGTTTCCGGTTTGCTACCTGACCAAAATCCAAATCCTTTTGTCGATTTATGAGTTTAATTAATCCTAAAATCAAGTATTTCCCAAGGTCAATTTATCAACTAATGTTCCTTTTATGAAAACTAAAAAATGTTCTCAATTAACAAGATCTCCAATATACACTAGATGAACTCAACTAAGAATGTACACAATTTCACAGATAAATATTCTTGGGTAAAAGGAAAAGTTGCTTAATTACCTCATAATTAGGCATTGGTTTCCTAATATTTTCTAGGACCTTTAGTTGGTTGTTATGTGTATTCATATTCATAAATTTTAGGAAAGCTTTCTAAAATTATGAGTCCAACATTTTTTAGTGCCTCCTACTTGCCCAAACAGGTTGCATTATTCATTTCCTATCTTGCATTGTTGTTTGTGCTTAGATATAGTAAGTACTTAGATAATTTATAGTCTCCCTTGGCCATTCCCCTAGGGGTGCAATTTCATATTTGAGATTTTTCTTCAAGCACGCTTGTCTTTTTGCAAATCACGCATACTAATAGTATGAGAAAGTTGGTTGTAGCTGGCAATTATTCGGGAAAGTTATGAAAATTAAGAATAAATTTGCACCCAACATATCAATATTCATCATAGCATGCATAACTCAGTTGTACTTACCCAATCAAGCATCACTCCTTTTTAGTTTGTTTCTCGACCAAAATCCAAGGCCTTTTGTCCAGTTATGAGTTTCATCAATAATATGGCAAAACCAAGTCTTCTCAGAGGACAAAGTCACCCACAATTTCACTAATACAAAGTCCCCCACAACAACTTCAAAATATTCATCTAGTAAGATGTTGGTTGTTTTTACTTCACGATGAATTATTTTGGGATCACACTGCTCATGCAGGTATAAAATTCCCCTAGCAGGTCCCAGGAATATACTCTTCCTTGTATCCCAATCTAACGTAGGCTTTCCATGAATGGTATCTTCAAGTTTATAATATTCAATTAGTTTGTTTTACTTGAGACTCAATTATTCATTCATGTAATACATATCAAAATAAAACAAACTTATATGAAAAAGTTATATAGTTTGAAAAGTAGGCAACCCCCAATCCAATGTAGGATTTATATGAATGGCATTTGCGAGTTTACTTAATACCCAATAATGTCATGTCTATAATACAGACCAATTCAGACAAACGTATATGCAAAAGCCATATGGTTTAGATAGTAGACAACTTGTATTTTGCTTTCTCTATCCTACTATTTGTAGAAACATGCACCAAGCAAAAAAGAAGTAATTGCCCCTCAGAGGAGATGCAACACTTCCATTCAACATGTATGGATAAACCAATACTATTTATGTGGATGTCATGGAAATCCACATAATCACAATAAATGCCTATGCACGCGAAAGCATATCATCTCCACTTTTGTCTGAAATTGGACTTCTCCCCCTGCAGTATTAACATCTTTCGATCTCTTTACATCTAGAAAAGTTCCATCTTGTAGGAATCCCTTGTAAACATTCCCAAAACCTCCTGAACTTAGAATATTCTTGAGACTAAAATTGTCAGTGGCAACCTGAAGCTCTTTGAAATTGAATCTTTTGGATCATGCTGCTCTGCAAGTAATGCATCATATAACCCATAAACTAAATAAAAAAACTGCTCAGATTTCACACAGACTCAAGAAAAATAGTTGATAAAAAAAATTATGTAACACTGATAACAAGATTAGTAAATTGACCATCCATAAAGATTGCATACATACCATTGAACATTCCCAAAACCTCCTGAACCTAGAATATTATTTCTACTAAAATTGACAGTGGCAACCTGAATCTCTTTGAAATGAAATCTCTTTAAATGTCCCAAGCAAATTTTGGATCATGTTGCTCTGTAGGTATATCATATAACTCATAAACGAAATAAGAAAACTGCTCATATTTTACACAGAAAACAAAAATAGTTGATAAACAAAAGTGTATAACATCGAGAACAAGATTAGTAAATTAACCATCTAGGGAGATTGCATACATACCATTGACATAAAAAAAAATGATGATTGTGTCTATGTCTTCACCAAATGAAATTTCCAATTACGAAGGCAATTGTACACAACAGAACAAGACTCAAGAAACAAACTAAATGCACAGTATGATTTTTAGAAACTCCAGAGGGCACCATTGGAACTGCAAAACAAATACCAATGTACACTGATTCTATCATGTTACTCTACTTAAAAAACGGAATTTAGCATGGCATGATTGTATATGAATAGAGAGAAAAACTTACTGACTGGTTGTAGTTTTTTTTCATGGTAGAAAGTAGAAAAATCATTAACATATTCACATCATAAATGAAAGAAAAAAAGTGGAAAACTTGTGTAATGGATATATTTTATTGTTTCTTTGTGTGTTCTATTACAGAGTCAACAAAATGCTGTAAGTGAAATGTTATGGTAGAATCAAGTAGATGAAAACACTATTCATTCTTTGTTGTCTATTTAGCAAACCATATTTTGTCGTGTGTCTTCTTCGTGATCCATTGGTTTTCTCTGTCATAAATGTAAAACTGTTTTTAAAAAGTTTACTTAATTTAAGGTAATGCATAATTTTAAAATGGATACTTAAACACAAAATTTAATGTCATTACTACATGCTCTAGTAAATGTATGCGAAAAAAATACAAAAAAACATAATTACTTTAATTGAACTGTTTTAGATGTACAATTAAATTTGAACATGTAATCATATTTGATTAAAGGATAGAAAGACAGTTTAGAAGGCACAGGAAAAGGCATGTATAAGCATCCTAGAAAAAGGAGTCAAAAGCAATTGCGTACTAATCATCTTTTATCTCCTCTCAATTTCACGTACTCCACTACATTAAAATGTTTCTTTTCTTGGAGGTGGAGTTATCTACTTTGGCCATATAAATATAATGAAATTGATCGAAAATTTTAAAAATGGAAGTGGTAATGGCATTGGATATGGCGCATCCTGCAGGTTACAAGCCTTTCTACGAGTGGTCGACCGATCCCAACTTGGGTAGGATATGCCTATTATTAGTGCATGCATTAATGGTTTATCGACTTTAATTAATTTAAAAAAATAATAACCAAATTCTTATTAAGTATGCAAAATCATAAAAAGTAATTTCAAATTACATAGAGTATTTACATGGAATTCATTTTCTAGGTTTGTCCTATCCAAATAGAAAGAAACCCCCAAACAGACTACATGCAACCTTTATACGTTCAAGGCAAGGTCAAGAAATGTGGAAAGGAGTGAGGCGTAGGTTATGAATGTTCTGACCTCTCTAGACTAGAGAGTGGTTGTGTATTCCCTCGAGGGATGGGGCATGGCATGACCTAGCTCAACAAGTTAAAAATCAAATTCAAACAGGCTAAGAAGGCCACGTTTCAAGTCTAAAAACATTCAATAGGTAAAAACTCTATATGGGCATCTAAAGGAGGGCACGGCCTCAGCCCAAGGCCAGGAAAAGGAGGTCACAACATCCACATATCAGCCCTTGGAGGGATCACATATTGTTGATGTAATTGTAACTTCAGAATGTATTCACTTGTATATCTTATGTATTGTACCCTGATGTTTATTCCGGGAAGTATCTGTAATGTAATTGAGTCATGTCATGCCCCAATGTTCCGATCGGGAGATTCAATAATGTAAGCAAGTCATGCTAAGTCATTGAGGTTAACCCTCCATTGTAAGTCGAGGCAATAGTCTCCACAATTGAGTCAAGTTTAACCCTCCTTGTTGATCGGAGGGAAAATTCCCCACAGTTGTGGGGCACTAGGGTTATTAGACTCTCATAGAGATGTCGACCCTGGTAAGTAATTGTTAAGTGGGGCCGACTTGTTGGAGTGGAATTTAAGTGAACAAAAGAATATAAATAGAGAGTGAGACTCTCTATTTATCACACACACACTCACTCACTGGGGCGCATGAGTGAGAGAGGAGAAGCTCTCTCAAGTGAGAGAGAGAGAACAACTGTGAAGATCATTTTTTCTGTCTTTGGGTTTTACAGCTGCCATTGGTGCTCATTCTATCTCTGAGGAAGTTGCGGGGTTTTTTCCTTTACGGTTTCCCTGAGGAAAATTCTTTGTCTCTTGTCTCTTGTGATTTTTGTTGTGCATGTTATTCTCTCAGATAAGATCCTAATATCATATTGCTTAAATGATAAAAATATAACACATATGACAGGGCCCGGGCCTAGAGGGCATACACAGTCGTTGGCTAGTCACAACGAGGGAACACAGGAAATTTAGTAGGCCTAGGAAAATCCATGTATAAGTCGCCTACAAATAGGAGTCAAAAGTGATTTCCTACTAATCATATTTTATCTCCTCTCAATTTCATGTACTCGACTACATACATAAATTTATTTTCTTGGAGGTGGATCTATCTATTTTGTTGTTGTAATTATAACAAAATCGATTTCCAAGACCAATTTTTTTTACTACAGGTTGCATATGGTTTGCTTTGCTTTGATTCTCATAGGGTGGAAATAAAAATGGCAGTGGATGACAATTTCTATTTCTATGAAGGAGATTTTATTTTAGGAAGAAGGATACCATCATTGGTAACACAGTATCCACCTGTCCTCGATGTGTTGGATCCCACTCCTACTACACCAAATCCTCGATTTGGGAAGCTAGGTAACAAGTACTTATGACAAAGATATGAAAAATATATGGCAAGAAAATATTAGCATTCAATCCTTAATTTCCTATTTATCATTCCAAAGATTAGTATACCATCGAGTTAAACTGTATATCATAAAGTAATTTCTTCAACCATATATCAATGAGGCTAAAGAGTATATATACCACACTTTATAACAGCAGTAATAAGGCTCCTGAACCTTGCATGTATATAAAAAATTGTCCCAATTATTGTGTGGCTAAACTCAGTTTGAATGAGATAATAATTTGTTTATAACCCCCCCAAATGATGACTAAATAAGGGTTGTTGTACATAGATCATATCTACCTGTTTGATAAAATATATTGAGCTACAGTAATGATGTATTGGGCAGCATAAAAGACACCAATCATATATGACCTTAAACAGTAAAGTGAGTAAGGACATAAGCAAGAGTTTTCAACATATGGAAATCATATCCAAATAAAATTCCATGCCCATAATTTTGAGTCATTTATGAAAACACATGTGACTACAGAATGCCATTCGTGACCACATTTAAATTTCCTCAATCAGATTTATAAAACAGAGGACATGTTAACAAATGGTATCAAGCCTTAGCTCTCAAATGCATTGTTAATTTTCACTTTAAGCATGCAAAAACTACATAAGTTTGCAGCTTCCAACTATGCAAATATGACATACAATGCCATGGATTTGCATACAATATAAAGACGAAAAACATCATGTAAATTTGGGAAACAAATAACATGCAACAACCATTGAACCCATTTAATATTACCAATTGCAACCCAATACAGCTCCCAAACAAGGCATTAACTCTTCATTTGAATTCTATGTTACACGAATCTACTTGTCAAACATTTAATTTGTAGCTACACGATTATCATTCAGATTGTCCATTTAAGACATAAGATATAGAAAAATACAATTTCCAGACTTGTTTCTGCAGCTACATAACTCACATTCAATTAATAAAAAATACATAAGACTACATAATTGTTTTCCCAGCCTTAACTAATTTCTTCTCTGCAATTTATAATTCCACAACAACACATGAATTCAACAACATAATTGCAATATATTCAAGCATGTTTCATTTATGACAATTGTATAGGAAACAAAATAATTATCATGAAATTTATTAAAAAGTAACAAACGTAACAAGAGGCCTATTCCATCCAGGAAAAACTAATGTTTCCCTAGATTGGAGAGTGGTTGTGTATATCCTCTAGGGTTGGATCATGGAATGACCAAGCTCAAAAAGTGAAAAATCAAGTACAAACAGGGAAAGAAGGAAATAGATCTATATGGGTAGCTAAAGGAGACCGCAACCTCATCCCAGGGCCAACAAAAGAAGGTCACAGCAACCACGTCTCAGCCCTTGGAGGGATGGAAAAGGTCAGGGCCCAGTCCTGTAGGGAATACACAGTCACCTCTAAGTCATGAAGAGGATAGAAAGCAAGTTTAATAGGCATAGGAAAAGGCATGTATAGGAATCCTAGAAACATGAGTCAAAAGCGATTGCGTAGTAATCATATTTTATCTCTTAATTTCACATACTCCACTACATTAAAAAATTTCTTTTATTGGAGGTGGAGTTATCTACTTTGGCCATGTAAATATAATGAAATCGATAAAAAAAAATAAAAAATGGGAGTGGCAATGACATTGGCTATGGCACATCCCGTAGGTTACAAGCGTTTCTATGAGTGGTTGATCGAGCCCAACTAGGGTAGGCTGTGGCTATTATTAGTGCATGCATTAATAGTTTATTGAGTTTAATTCATTTAAAACAATAATCACCAAATTGTTATTAAGTATACAAAATTATAAAAAAGTAATTTCAAAGTATATAGAGTATTTACATGGAAGTCATGGTCCAGGTTTGTCCTATCCAAATAAGAAGCAACCCCCGAATAGACTACATGAAACCTTTATCAATTCAAGTCAAGGTCAATAAATGTGCAAAGGAGTGAAGTGCAGCTTATGAATTTTCTAACCTCGCTAGACTGGAGAGTGGTTGTGTATGCCCTCAAGGGATGGGGCGTGGCATGTCCTAGCTCAACAAGTTAAAAATAAAATTCAAACAGACCAAGAAGACCGTCTTACAAGTCTAGAAACCAGCAAGAGGTAACAACTTTGTATGGGCAGCTAAAGGAGGGCACAACCTTATCCCAAGGCTAACAAAACAAGGTCACAACAACCATGTATCAACCCTTGGAGCGCTCACATAGGTCAGGGCCCAGGCCTAGAGGGCATACACACTCACTGGTCAATCACAAAGAGGGAACAAAGGAGGTTTAGCAGGACCAAGAAAATCCATTTATAAGCAGCCTACAAACAGGAGTCAAAAGAGATTGCCTACTAATCATCTTTTATCTCCTCTCAATTTCACGTACACCACTACATACATAAAAAATTTTTATTGGAGGTGAAGCTATCTATTTTGTTGTTGTAATTATAACGAAATCGATTTCCAAAACTGATTTATTTTATTACAGGGTGCAAATGGTTTGATTTGCTTTTCTTCTCTTAGGGTGGAAATAAAAATGGCAATGAATGACAATTTTTATTTGTACCAAGGCGATTTTATTTGAGGAAGAAGGATACCACCATTGGTAACACAGTATACACCTGTCCTCGATGTGTTGGATCCCACTCCTACCGCACCAAATCATCCATTTAGGAAGCTAGGTAACAGGTAGTTATGACAAAGATATGCCATGAAAATATTAGCATTCAATCCTTAATTTTCTATTTATCATTCCAAAGCTTAGTATACCATCTAGTTAAAAGTTATGACTTTGAATTCATTAAGTAATTTCTTCAACCATATATTAATGGTGCTGAAGAGTAGAGATACCACACTTTATAACATCAGTAATAAGACTCGTGAACCTTGCAATTATACTCACAAAACAATCCCAATTATTGTGTGGTTATAACTCAGTTTGAATGAGATAATAATGTATTTATAAGCCGCCCAAATGATGACTAAAGAAGAAATGTTGTACATAGATCATATTTTCCCCTTTGATAAAATATATTGAGCTATAGTAATGAGGTATTGAGCAACATAAAAGACACCAATCAGATCTGGCCTTAAACAATAAAGTGAGTAAGGACAAAAGCAAGAGTTTTCAATATATGGAAAGCATATCGAAATAAAATTCCATGACCAGAATTTTGAGTCACTTAAGAAAACACATGTGATTACAGAATTACATTCCCAACCACATTTAAATTTCCTCAATTAGATTTATAAAACAGAGGACATGTTAACAAATGGTATGAATCCTTAGCTCTCAAATGCATTGTTAATTTTCACTTTAAGCATGGGAAAACTACATAACTTTGCAACTTCTAAGTCTGCAAATATGACATACAATGCCATGGATTATGCACACAATATAAAGACTAATAACATCCTGTGAAATTGGGAAACAAATAACATGCTATAGCCATTGAACCCATTTAATTTTACCAATTCCAACCCAATACAGCTCCCAAACAGAGCATTAACTCTTAATTTGAATTCTATGTTACAGGAATCTATTTTTCAAACATTTAATTTGCATCTACAGGATTATCATTCAGACTGTCCATTTAAAACATAAGCTACATAAAAATACAATTTCCAGACTTGTTCCTGCAACTACATAACTCACATTCAATCAATAAAAGATACAAAAGGCTACATAATTGTTTTCCCTTACCCTAAGCAATAAATATGTGACTTTATCAACTACAAAGCCCCACCATGGGATGCTTCTAACCCTAACTACATCATGATCCTCCCTTTAACAAGAGGTTCTCCTAGATAACTTCCCCTTCACATGGCCTGGGGTTTAACAATACACAAAGCACAAGGAATGGCCTTACAAAAGGAAACAATTGACATAAAAAACATCGATTGACAAGGGTTTACCTTTACTACACTTTCAAGAGTTAGACAACTCACTGACCTACACATAATGCCAACTTCTTCTTTTGCTCGATATTCACGTATGAAGGATAGCCCTGTTGTCCAATGAAGAAAACAAGAGGAAACTTTAACTGCCTCTAGATCAACTGCACCACATGTCGCTTAACATAGTTTCTCGCATATGCTTACACCAATGCATTTCTTCCCACACCTCTTCTCATTTACACACAAAAGAAAAGAAAAAACAACACCATAAAAAAATTACTATCACTTTCCACTTGCTATAAGAAAAAACCTAGTCTTTTTCCCTTCCCCCCCACAAAAAAAAACACTCTTGTACTCATGAATATATATCAGGTTATTTCCTTCCAACATCTTAACTTCATTTCAGAGGAAAGCAATAGTTATGTGGAGAGGTTGCAGGAATATGCATGTTGTAGGAGTGCATGCATCGACCTTCAAGTATTTCTATTTTTAATTCTTTCCTATTATTAGAATATTCTTTTCTGTTTTAGCACTGAACTTGCTTTGTCAGAATTCAAATAGGGGCTTTCCTTCTTTTAGTTAGGTACTGTTCTTATTTTATTTTAGGTGTCCTACTTAGGAGAGATTCTAGAATATGTTGAGCATTGATCCCTATTCTAGTTTGTCATGTTATTCTAGGAAAAGTAGGGTGCTCTATTCTAATTTCTCAGTAATAGTTTGAGTTAGGGCTTCCTATTTTAGCACCACGGGGTGATCTATGTTTGCAAACCCTGAGCCTCTGCTTCATCTATAAAAGCATGGTACGGACATTTGGATGGGATTGGTTAACTGCCTTCTATGGCCAGCTTCTCCCTACCTAACCTGGAAATCTATCCTCCTAGTGGATAAACTTCCTTGGGTTGTAGAGTTCTAAGAAACATGGAACCTAATCAAATTTTAAGGTTATTTCTTATTTGGAAGAAAAGAAACAAAACAATTTTTAATAAAGCACAACTTGTTAATAATATTTCTCAGTATGGTAGTTTGCTAATGTGTAAATTTGTATATGTAGATTGTTATATAGGTACAAAATGTTAAGTTGGATGTTGCATATACTCAACTTTTAAACTATTGAAGGTGCACCCTACGCCATGAGCAAGGTGACACCAACTTCCTCTCCAAGACTCAACTAGATCTAGAAATTTATATGTCCATATGGAAGGGACTGCAATCTGTAACAAAGCTAGTTAAGTAATACACAAGCATATGGAGCACCAGAATAGTTTCTCTCTTGTAGCCCAAGCATCAAAATGATAAATTTCTTACACTTGATCTTGCTATCCTAGCACTCTTTCCATCTCAGAAGAAAAAAATATTCCAACGCCTTGTAGAGGCAATGATGGATATGAGTCGACCATTATAGGAACCAAGCATGTTATTGAAGGTCATGGGCCTCTGCCCCAAATAATCGTGATAAAGACTTCTTGGTGATGGGGCCATCCTAAATGTTTCCTATGTGATGGACCTTGGTATGTCTGCCTCTTGTTATATAGGCCATATGGATGAACTCTATGATTTTATATTGTGTTGACATATAGACTTGTACTTCTTCTTTTGTATATCCAAATGATCATATTTAGTTAGTGAGAAATATCAATCATGTGTCATACCTAGTTTTGATTTAGCTGGTTGTTGTTGACTGGTTGGCCACTCTTTTGTATAAAATCCCATCATGTACATGTCTTATTTATATTTATAGTCAAAGAAGGAATTTTACTAACAAAAAGGAAATACAATAAGAATTAAAAGTAGTAGGCTCCCTCCCCAAATAATGACACAAGTTAACACGCAAAATTCCATGGATGCCATGTTTTTACATAAACAACCTATAGGTATAGACATGACCTTACAATTCAGTAGCTATGAAGATAAATTTTAATTTTTTACATTTTTTTTCAAGGGGCAATAGCTTGAATGGTGGGGACATAAGTGTTTCACTCTCCCCACCTGGGTTCAAATCCCCGATAACACATGCATCAGATTCATGTTGAATTCTTTGTGAGTTAATAACTATACATAAGATAATTGTTGAATTATTCATGAGATAATTGTTGATTCGGGTTGGCAAGGTACCAGCAGTCGGTTTACCTTGGATACCATCCTTAGAATGAGGGGAAGTTCCTCGGAGGTTTCCCCAGTGATCTGTATTCCTAATCTAAAGACATGAAATTTTTTATTACAACCATTGAGATAATGTATCCTTCCTCAAATGACAGACCAAGATTAAGAAACAGTGTAATTTTAGGACATAAGCTATACAGAAAAGGACAAAACTAACTCCAACAATCATATGGTAATCAAAGACCCAAAAAAAAACAACTGATTAAGGATCTTAAGACATACGGAATTTTTTCTTAAAACCATTGAGATAATATAACCTCATCTCATATGACAGACCAAGATTAAAAAACAGTGTAATTTTTGGACATAAGCTATAGGAAAAACAACAAAACTGATTCTCCCCACCTAAGTTCAAATCCCTAATAATACATGCATCATCCATATGTTGAACTCTTTGTGAATGAATAGTTATACATGAGATAACTATTGAAATATTCATAAAATAATTGTTGATTGGGGATGGCAAGGTACCAACAACCGGTTTACCCAGGATACCATCCTTAGAATGAGAGGAAGTGCCAAGGAGGTTTCCCTGGTGAACTGTATTCCTAAGGATCTAAAGACATGAAATTTTTTTTTACAACCATTGAGATAATGTAACCTTGTCTCATATGATAGACCAAGATTAAGAAAATGTGTAATTTTAAGACAGCTTCACAGAAAAAGGGAAAACCAACTCTATCAATCATATGGTAACCAAAGACCCCAAAAAAATAGATGATTAAGGACCTAAAGACAAGAATTTGTTTATTAAAACCATTGAGATAATGTAGCCTCGTCTCATACCAATATGATACACCAAGATTAAGAAACAGTGTAATGTCTGGACAAAAGATATAGGAAAAAAGATAAAACTAACTCCAACAACCATATGGTAATCAAAGACCTGAACAAAAAAAGTTTGACATCCAAATACATGCCATGATAAGAATTTCAACCTCCATTTGGATCTTAACAACAAAATTCCTATATAATAACAATGCTTGTCAATGGTCTAACCTAATGCTAGAAAAGGTTAACAGATCTTGGGAAACTATCAAACCATCATCTAAGGGCATTTCCTAAAAAATGAAAAGAAAACCAATTGTGCCTATTTTAAATTTTAAAATAAAAAATGTGGACACATATAAGATAATCTTTGCAACATTACGTATATTTATACTCCTTGTGCTGGAGATAAAACAATAGAACTAACACATGCATGTTAATAACCTAACCAGGCTTTAAAAAGAAAGAAAAAAAGTCAGAACCATTGATAAAGCACTCATGATGAAAGAAATAAATATGTTACTGATAATCCATATGGTACATATAATCATATTCAATAGTTTATAAAACATAGAAGTTTGTAATGGCTAATAATACATTAGAGGTTTGAGTTCATGTGAATAAATATCTGTTAGAGAAATGTGAGAACCAATTTAGATTGTTTTTTGTTTTGTTTTACAGACATTTCTCTGCTGAGTTTGCAAAAATGAGGTTAGCTGAAGGCCCGAAGTAAGTAAAAGTGATACCAAATTTGACCATCTTCCTTCCACCATATAGGATTGGGCCTCTTCAATGTAACGTATCACTTGAGTTTTTGCAACCTGCTCACACAGATTGAAAAATACAAGAGCAACTAAAGTAAGATCAATTTCCTTTGATGATAGAAGTCGAGATAGAATTGGAAGGTGTGTATGATTAAAAAACTCCATGGGATGTAAAAAAAACTATCAGTATTTGGAAATAGGCAGGTGCCATGCACTAATGGCTAGACAAACATGCCATTTGCATGGAAATAAATAAATTAACAAACTTCTTGATAATATCAAAAGCAAAAAAGAAGACAAATTCTAGTACAAGCATAGCCACAATAGCTGCTAGAAAACAATCTATTACCAACAGGGCATATCATGAAGATCACTTCCAAAAGAGTGTTAACCGACACTCAGTATCCAACATAAGATCCCCAACACAATATTATCACATCTTAACTTAAATTTACAACATTTTTGGCATGAACTTGACATAAACTAATCAGTTTAAAATACATGTAGACCTTAAAGATACTTATCCCATGTAACATTGGTAATATCCAAACAACATTTATTGGATGCAAAGAATTGTTACTTACTTCAAGCCCTGCATTAGCCCACGCCATGTTTGTAGTGAACCGAGCTACATCAAGAGTAGCATCCTCATCCGAAGTCTCCACAAATGCTTCCATCCTATGCAACCAAACTAAATATGACAAAACCACACCAACATCGGATGGAAACAAAGCATTATCCCAGGAAACAAAACTACCAATACTCATTTCTTAACATCTAGTTAGACAAAGAAGATGAGCTATTTTGATTAGATCGCAAACTCTTTGATAGTTGGTTATTTACTCCCCCTTACTGAATCTACAATATGGGGAAACAAGTTGTTCAGGAAGAAAAAGTTCATCAGGTGTCTACTCTACATGTGAATTAGCTAGAAGTGCACCTAAATGAAGATATGGTTCATAAACCTATGGAAAAACAAAAGGCCACTAATTTGTTGATGCGGTTGATAGTGCTAAGCCATCCACCTTCATGGCATAAGCTGAAAAGCTATAATGCTGAGTGTGAGTGTAGTATGGTTTGGGAAGAATAAGTACCCCTAAATTTACACTCGTTGGCACATTATTTAATAGATGATCACCTTCTCCCCTTGCTGAATCTATGATTTATGGAAACAAATATTTCAGAAAGAAAATGTTCATCGAGAGTTTGGCTCCACAAGTGAATTCACTAGAAGAGTGCCTAAAAGGATAGCTCATAAATGAATGGCACGTTAACAAGGTATTGTTTTACTAATCATGATAGAGTGTTAAACCGCCTAGAAAATTCATGTTCTTGTTGCAGTCTGTCCAGACTCGAAACCATAGTAGCAAGCTATATTGGGATCAAGCAAGCTCTGATAAATATGTCTGCAACCTCCTGCACTACCCATTACCACTCTGGTTCCCACTCAGTTCCTTCATTGTACCACAAAAAATGGAACACTTTAATTTACCAAAAGTTAGAGAATAGTCCAACTCAGAATAGATAACAAGTTTAGTGAACTTAATAGTTTTACACAATAGAAAATATGGATTTCCAATTAACATCACATTATACAACGAACATGCGATGGCATGGGTACGATAGCCAAAAGCTACAGTGATAAACCATATAGAATGTATTTGCAATTTCATTTTTAGCATTGCTAATGTGAAGCATATATTCTCAACATACAACTTTATTATTATTGATGGTCAAAAAGTTAAAAATCCAATAGAATGTCAGGCACAGTGGTGAAGATGGTGAATGTTAAGCCACCTACCAAGGTTCAATTCCAAGGGAGGTTATGAATATGTGATTGGGGATAGGTGTAAGCCTAAGGTGATGTTGATAGGAGACTACCACTTGTCATGGCATCAGTTTAGCAATGTCTCGTATTGTTTCATGCCAAATTGAACTTCTGTTAGAGAAATATGAATACCTTTTTCTCATGTGAACATATTTTCAATGGAAAAAAATCATCCTAAAGAAAACAAGTTCTCTTTTCCTTGTTTTCCTTTCAATTTAAGAATATTGTCTCTAGGTTGTTGCTTCCCATCTAATTTTTATTGAGCCCTCGTACGGTGATGTACTTATTACATGATATATTTTAATTTTGAATTTTTTGTTACATTATCAATATTTGAAGGTCTTTATTTTGGTTGAAATTTATGTCTTGATGCTAAGAGAAAAAAAAATCTGATTGAGTAGAACACATGATTAAAATAATTTGGTCTATCGTTTGGGTTGCTTCCATAACAGGATGTGGGAATTATCAGTAGGTTTGTTCATGATATATGTATGGTCAGATTCCCTGTTGGTTACTGCATTGTATGGTATTATGGAGGCTGCATCTATTGCAATTTTTGGTCCAACTATTGGATATTGGATTGATAGAATTCAATATATCAATGTATGTTCCTTCTTAAGACTTAAAATTTCCATGCTAATTGATATTTTTTTAAAGTTCCATGTATGCATGCATAGTTATTTCTCAAGGCTAAGGGAATTACATATATTTGATCTAGATTGTACCTGAATGAATGGTTATGTATGAAAGTCAATATGAGAACAAGATTACTTACTGATTGTTATAAAATACAGGTATTACAAACATGGTTGGGACTACAAAATTTGTCCTTTAATGTTGTAGTTGCAGGGTAGATTGGTATTGTTGAGTTACTTTAAGTCAACTATTGGAACACCAACTTTTATTTCCCTTTTAATTGTTGTAAATATATCTGGAGCCATTGGTATTCTAGCAAGCCTTGTAGGTGCTATGTTGATAGAGAGATATTGGTAAGTGTCTAATTCTATTGTGACAACAATACAAAGAAATGTTACGTTCAAGGTAATTGACACACTAACCAGTGATGTTGGGGACCCAATAATGGTGTTTTACACCTCCTTGCAGAGACTGAAAGAGAATTTTCATCTATCACTCTTTAGATATTCCCTTTCCATCTATCTAGATATATGTGCAAACAAATTGTTTGAATCATATAGCTCTGTACTGTGAGAAGTTTCTATATGCACATTATGGTTTCAAAGTAGCATGTGAAAATTGAAATTATATTAATGTCCACTATAGACCAAGCTTCGTCAAAGTGACTAGAGATTCATTCATCATGAAAAGAACATACAAAAATAGAGGGAGGCCCCCAAAAGTGAGTAATTGCTGGAAACCATTCTTTGTAAGTAAAAGGATAGATTCAACTAAAAGAGTATGTTTCCTATATTTCTCATAACTACTTGATAATTGGCACATGAATGGACAGAAAAACTCTACTAATAAAATCATCCATCATTCAAAACATAGCCTTTGAGAGCTTTGTCCCAACAACAAACTTGGCCCTCACTTCTATTCTTGCATTATTTTATTTCATTTAATTTTTATGTAATCTCTTCCCCACCAAATTGAAGGCACATTTGTACCACTTTTTCATTGCTTCCACTTGATCATTCATGTGGGGGTACCAAGGTACT
This sequence comes from Pseudotsuga menziesii, assembly GCA_001517045.1. Classification (NCBI taxonomy): domain Eukaryota; kingdom Viridiplantae; phylum Streptophyta; class Pinopsida; order Pinales; family Pinaceae; genus Pseudotsuga; species Pseudotsuga menziesii. The sequence goes on from LPNX011056923.1 coordinate 96,399, forward strand.
GTGATCTATTTATTCCATCCTTATGTTACATGCAATTTTTGATGTCAATTTGGACCCACTCGGGAATCCACCCGGGTGCATATTCCTTCCTGAAAGTTCTAGATTTTGAGATTTATTGTACTTACTTTCAATTTTATGCTTTTTCACACTCTACAATTTCCGTTCATGGGATTATTTGATGATTAAATATGTAATTTTTAATTTTCTCCTTTAGAGATTAAAAACAGAAGCAAAAACCACACAAGTTGTTATCTTTCCTTGGACATTTTTTCATATTAATAATAGGAGGTTATGCATTAACCATTTATGCCCAAAGTTAGTATTCAATTATAGTGTAATTTTCATTTGTTATTATGTTTTTGAAAGAAATAATATTTTTTAAACTAGTAGTTTGGATGGGAAGATGATTTCCTTTTACAAAGAATTGCCTGATTCAAATCCTTCAAGAGGTAATGTAGCTTAAAGGCAGTCTCATGATAGGCTGAAAATAACATGCATAAATTTCCAAAGTCACCATCACCAAGATCTACTTACAAGAATCTCTACATTCTCATGCCAAGCCTCTTACCAATGATTTAGAGTTTGGTTGAGTTGGGAAAATCTCCATGTTGACTGCCTTTGCTTAAAGAAATTAATCTAGGAAATCATCTATGACTATTAATCAAATAAAATATTGATCTCAATGTTGTGGATTGTGCTTCCATTGATAGATGTGAAATCTTGCAATGGATAATTGGTAATGAAGACCATAAATTTTCAGAAAATATAATTCACAGCTCTGTATCAACTTTCTGGACAATAAAAAATGAACTTAAATATCTAAAAAATTATTCTCTATAGTGTCTTAAATATTAGTTGTCCAGGAGTTGGCAGCTTCACCATAGATCCCATGGTCTTAAATAATAAAACAAGTGAAGCAACTAAAATAAAATCATTAGCCCCACAATATGCCTTTCAAATATATCGATAATTTGACACATAAGATATTTCTTACTGATTTTCCTTAAGCATGCTAGCACTCTATTTGCAGCAGTCGAGTCATGGGCTTGGAAGAATTCAAAAAGGGTCCTGTTAAATGAGGAATTATACAAACACCCTTCAGGTTATCCAATGGACAATTTCCATTAGCTAGGACCATAAGATGAAGAAGAGACCTCGATCTACGGTGGTAGAACCTTCCAAAGGTCAAGACATGCAGCAACAAAAATGAGATAAAGAGGTGTTGTAGATAAACGATCTAGATTCACGACGAGAAGATCGACGATAGAGTGTGGTTCCACTGGCCGAAAGATGCGAGGAAATATTTAAGTTTGGTATTCATGAATCCTGTTAAAGGGGACAAGCGATGAAACGCCAAGATCAAGGAAAATCCCAATCGACGACCTGAGGCGATTTTGCTGGGAAAATATGTGCAGAAAAAGGAGATTTTCTGAATCGTGAAATGGGTTAAAGGATAGAGGAATTTGACGTCGTAGATAAGAGTATGAGTAGATCTATGACCATAGATGATTTCATGTTCCGAACTAGCATGGATAACGTCGTGATTCCAAATTGCAAAAAGTGGTACTAGCTGCAAAGATCAACGGTCATGACAAAGGAGGGGATATATCTACGGTTGTGGTTCATTTCCCAATTTTAACTAGTGCAGACGAGGTGAGGATATCAATTCGTGAAAAGTGGTATGGTCCGCTTCGATCGGACGGTCCCAATGAAGGCTGATCATGGATCAACAGACTGGTGGACTACATGAGGAATGCTAGCAGGGACAGAATCTCCCGATGAGCCTGGCGCAAAGAGGATAGACTCACGTAGGAGCTGACAAATAATCATTCCCCTTGACGCCATTTGCGATCGGCTTGGGGTAAAGATAATGTCCAATGCCACCAGCTTTCCCGTATCCACAGGTCTGGCACATGGGATGCATAGAAAAATAGTAAGGAAGCATGGAGTTCAAGTTTTTTGAAGTGAAGAATATAGCTTCTACATGAAGCAAAGAGATGCAGTGAGCTGAATCCGCTCAAATGCCCTATCACTATAAGCAAAAGGGAAAGAAAGGTCATATCCATATGCCTTAAACCAATTGGACAGCCACGTCGAAAAGGGATTAAAGTATTTATCCATGGCCGATAAGATAACTGAACATCAGAAGAGACGGTTGAAATGGATTTTCCGTGAGAGGAGAAGATCCTTTCCCAAGTGTCACCCATGCTATTGTTATGATGACCGGTATTCAAGTGTACAACCATCTCCAGTTCACTTTGACTCGCCCTATATAACGCCACTTCCTGAAGCTGTTGAAACAAGAAATGGGTAAGCAGTGAGAGATAGCCCATAAAGGTTGAATTACGTGAAGTTTTGAGTTATCTTGAAGACAGCAATGACTGTGTGGTTTGAGAAGCTAGTTTGTTAGGAGGTATTAATGGTTGGCGAACATAAAATTACTTTCTTTCGTCCTCCTGGTTATCTACACCAAGGCATCTCCAACCATCGGGGCACAGATGTTAAGCACTTAGGGAGATTCACCTGTTTCCACACGACCCTACCCTCGGTTGCGCCATGCGTGGGCTTTTACATCCCATGGACGCCCCTCGAACACCTCCAGTTATAGTCACAGCCTCCAAAGTCCCAACACACAACGATGGCTAATCTGTTGGAGCAAATGCTCGGTCTAGGACAGTAGAGGTCTGAAGCCTTCATCACCGCCCCTATAATATCAACATATTTTATTGTTTCTTTGTGTGTTCTATTGTAGATTCAACAAAATGCTGTAAGTGAAATGTTATGGTAGAATCAAGTAGATGAAAACACTATTCATTCTTCGTCATCTATTTAGAAAACCATATTTTGTTGCGTGTCTTCTTCATGATCCGTTGGTTTTCTCTGTCATAAATGTAAAACTGTTTTTAAAAAGTTTACTTAATTTAAGGTAATGCATAATTTAAAATGGATACTTAAATACAAAATTTAATGTCATTACTACATGTTCTAGTAAATGTCTGCAAAAAAATACAAAAAAACATAACTACTTTAATTAAACTATTTTAGATGTACAATTAAATTTGAACATGTAATTATATTTGATTAATGTATAGAAAGAAAGTTTAGAAGGCACAAGAAAAGGCATGTATAAGCATCCTAGAAAAAAGAGTCAAAAGCGATTGTGTACTAATCATCTTTTATCTCCTCTCAATTTCACGTACTCCAGTACATTAAAAAGTTTCTTTTCTTGGAGGTGGAGTTATCTACTTTGGCCATATAAATATAATGAAATTGATCAAAAATTTTAAAAATGGGGGTGGCAATGGCATTGGCTATGGTGCATCTTGCAGGTTACAAGACTTTCTACGAGTGGCTGACCGATACCAACTTGGGTAGGATATGCCTATTATTAGTGCATGCCTTAATGGTTTATCGACTTTAATTAATTTAAAAATAATAATAGCCAAATTGTTATTAAGTATGCAAAATCATAAAAAGTAATTTAAAATTACATAGAGTATTTACATGGAATTGATTTTCTAGGTTTGTCCTATCCAAATAGGAAGCAACCCCCAAACAGACTACATGCAACCTTTATCAGTTCAAGGCAAAGTCAAGAAATGTGGAAAGGAGTGAGGTGCAGGTTATGAATGTTCTGACCTCGCTAGACTGGAGAGTGGTTGTGTATGCCCTCGAGGGATGGGGCATGGCATGACCTAACTCAACAAGTCAAAAATGAAATTCAAACAGGCTAAGAAGGCCATGTTTCAAGTCTGGAAACTTTCAAGAGGTAACAACTCTATATGGGAAGCTAAAGGAGGGCACGGCCTCAGCCCAAGGCCAGGAAAAGGAGGTCACAACATCCATGTATCAGCACTTGGAGGGATCACATATTGTTGATGTATTTGTAACTTCGGAATGTATTCACTTGTATATCTTATGTATTGTACCCCGATTTTTATTTTGGGAAGTATCTGTAAAGTAATTGAATCATGTCATGCCTCGATGTTCTGATTGGGAGATTCAATAATGTAAACAAGTCATGTGAAGTCATTGAGGCTAACCCTCCATTGTAAGTCGAGGCAATAGTCCCCACAATTGAGTCAATGTTAACCCTCCTTGTTGATCGGAGGGCAAAGTCCCCATAGTTGTGGGGAACTAGGGTTATTAGACTCTCATAGATATGTCGGCCCTGGTCACTAATTGTTAAGTGGGTCCAACTTGTTGGAGTGGAATTTAAGTGAACAAAAGAATATAAATAGAGAGTGAGCCTCTCTATTTATCACACACACACTCACTCATTGGGGTGCATGAGTGAGAGAGGAGAAGCTCTCTCAAGTGAGAGAGAGAGAACATTTGTGGATATCATCTTTTTTGTCTTTGAGTTTTACTACTGCCATTGGTGCTCATTCTATCTCTGAGGAATTTGTGAGCTTTTCTTCTTTATGGTTTCCTCGAGGAAAATTATTTGTGTCTCTTGTCTCTTGCGATTTTTGTTGTGCATGTTATTCTCTCAGATAAGATCCTATGATCATATTGCTTAAATGATAAAAATCTAATATGGTATCAGAGCTAACCTGAGAAGAAGACATTGTGCAGCTGTAGAAGCTAGGGTTTCTTACTTTTTGGGTCTCTCTCCACAATCCATCAGCAAAATAATATAATATGATTACGGTGATGATTTTATATTGTTGTATGATATGGGGTTTCCACCATAGTTCAAATCTTGGAATAAAATTAATGATTGAATGTGATGATTGATTTTGGTTGTGAGTTATGATAGTTAAAAGGTTTGGTACCTTGGTTTACTTGTGGTTTTAATGTCCTGCCCTAGTTGCGAGTTGACATCGCAACCAGGATTTTATTGTTGGCTTGAGAATCCATCTTGGTTGTCCACTTGTGTAACAAGATGGTTAGGGTTTCAATAGGGTTTAATATGTCATGTTTTTGGTCCCAACACTTCATCATTTTGGTGTTTGTTCTGTAAGTTTATGAGATTTGAATCTCTACTCTGACAATGGAGATTGTCAAAGGGTTTAGGTGTGAAAAAAATCCCACGGTTTTAATGGAATTCTCTTGGCCACTTCCCAAGGTGTACATGTGATTTTCATGGCTCCAACGATCTCCTATAGCATGTTCCTTCACTTCCAATAGACCCAACCACGATCTTCATCTTCGAAACTTCCCTTTACTAGGTAAGGGACTATTATGTAAACTCTGCAAGGATTTATTAAGTAGTTTATGGAATTTCCTTGTAATTACTGATATGGTTTTGTTTTGGTACAAATAGAGGAGGGATAAGGGCATCCTGGAGGATTCGACCCCTGGACCTCTCTGTAACCCCACTAGGTAAGAAAGAATACATAGGTTTTTAGTCTATTTAAAATTCTTTACATTGTAAAGGTTTTGACTGTGGTCGGTTGGCAGCAGGATTGAGGGTGTGGGAGCCATCGTGGTTGGAATACCACCACTTGTAACTAAATAAGTTAATGGAGTTTTTTTTTTAAACTAGATGTGGATGCCATTGAAATGGTATTACGGTCACATGGTTGTGAAATCGTGTTTTAACAATTGACAATGTTTAATAATTATAACTCTTAATACGACCCATAGGGTCTTTGCGATTTCTATGAAATTTTCATTATTTAATTGTCATGAAGATCTATATCGTGGTTGTAATGTGTAATGCATGCATTTGGTTTAAATTCCTTTTGATTGTTAGATCTATTTTACTATACCAGAGTAATGCTCGGGCTTCCATCTGCGATGGACTTACTGCCACGTAATAGATTTGGTGGGATATACTTGTTGTATAAGAGTATGTGCATGTAGATTTGATTAATAAATACATAATTGTATAATTTATTTTCTTACGCAATGGTTTCCTTCCTTCGATGGTCTTACTTCCCTACTTGGATTCGGGAAGATTTGCTGCTGCGAATAGTTGGGCGTTAATTTGGAAATTTGTAGTGTTAATTTTCTTTAATATTAGCCTGCGGTTGGATTTGAACCAAAATCTAATTTCAAGGTTTCCTTGATTCTAGTTGTTGACTATTAGTTTAATAATAAGAGTTAGGATAGTTATGATTCTTTAATTGAATAGTTAGATATGTTATGAATACCGTAATTGGTATAATTTGTTAATTGCACATATATGTACTTGGATGGTTTTTATAGATTGCATATAATAAATATATTCATATGTGATTATAGGGCATTTACAGTGATTCCTTAACATCACGATGGATCCCGATCTAACATTCTTGATTCGTAGAATTTTATTTGTAATAGAGTTTTTAAAATAGGATCCATTTAATAAGTTATAAAATTAAGAAGGCATTTCAGCTCTCGACCATATTCTAAAATAATTGTTGACTAGTTTATATAGTAGAATTATCCTTCGATTTGAGATATAGTGTCTTTGGTTGCTCATATACCTCGATCTTTCTCTCAGCTATGTTTAAGCTAAGTTTTTTAACAAGCCTTCCGGCTCTTAGTGGTTTAAGGAAAAACTCTAGTTAAAAGCTTGAGAATATCTTTCAATTTATTAAAAAGGCTACTTTAGTCTTTAATTAGATTTATAAAATAACCTAAGTGGTCTATGATAATTTACTAGATTTACAATAGCCTTCAAAATACTAGCCGTTATAATAATATAAATGACTAGGAATCTTTGATTCGGGTATGGATGTTTGATCAGAGATACATTAATAACTAAATATGGTATTTAACATGCATGAGTAAAATACAAAAAAGAAGATGTAGTTTTGATAACATAATATGAATGACTATTGAACTGAAACAAATCTATATTTTGTTTAGATACATGTTAGATAATTGTCTTATACAGATGCATAAAACATTTCTTCCTAAAAGAATATAGTTGCAATTCAAAGTTTAAGATAAACATCCTACTATAGCTAGTTTTAATTAGTTAAGAATAAGACAAGGAACCTGGCACCACTGTCAGGAAAACATAAATGGAATAGTCGTTCCTCCCAACGAACTCCTGGAGTAACCAATTCACTTGCTCCAAAACCCTTGATCCTGTTCGTTGAACCACAAGAGAAAGATCCACTTAATGCGCCATCTCTTTCATTATCATATTCAATCCACGTCCAATGCTACTCTTATGCTTGCTAATGGACATACTATTATATAGTATTTTTCCTAGGACTTGGTCATTTACTAAGCCTCCTACGTTTTAGCACTCAACAAAGAGTGTGACCTAATTTTGGGGAAGATGCCTCCTTCACCTTGAATTCTCACTCAGAAGCTACAACCACTTGTATTTTCCTCTTGTGGGTCAGTAGACACTCTTCCAAAGCTATTTCATTTATGTCCCATCCAGTATTTTTTATTGATAAAAGAATAATCCATTACATTTTTTTTAATTTTTTAATTTCTGCCAAAATTATTTAAAATAATATAATAAAATATTCTAACAAAATTTAATAATAAATTATTAAATCTTGGTGTATTACATATATACCTCCCCTTAGAGGATAGCACCATCCTCGATGTTATTAATTTTTTGTTTTATTCTTCCATTTCTTCATCTTGGAATAGGATCAGATTTGCCTCCCGCATATCACTTTCCAATTCCCAAGTGGACTCTTTCGGACTAAGGTGTTTCCATTGCACCTTGACTTATGTGATGGTACGGTTCTAGAGTAAAATTTATCTCCTGCCAAGAATATACTAATTATAGTAACTAGAATGACAATAAAGTGAGGAAATGTGATATGGCAAAGGTTTGAGAAAATTTACATTTCTCTTGCTCTTTAGTATTTCTTAGTTTTTATTATTTTTATTTTTTTCTAAAATAAAGACTTTGCTACTGTGAACTCTTGCTATTACATCCTCACTTATCTCTTTTTTCCAAATTCGAATTCAGCTTCCACCTAGATCCTTGGCTTTTGTTTATTCATACCTTCATATGAAAGTTTTTTTTTCAACAGAAAAAGACAACCTTATATTTAATAAAGTTGTGTCTAAAGACAATCGTTACATCCAACGAAAAGAAATTGCAGTATAACTAGATACAAAAGTTCCTTTATTGAAATCTGGATACAACTATGGATCCACCATATAAGATCAAAATCCCAGTTCCAAAAACCCATCATTACAATTGAAACATCTCAGAGAAACAGTTAAAGATGACTATGGTTTCCCAAAAAAGATGAACTTCACTCTTATCGACGAAAGCTTAAAAATCCATAAAAGCTAGTAGTCTGTAGAAAAAAATGAAATGAGCACTAGGGACAAGCTTAAAAATAGTTCGTGAACCCTTCCTTGATCATAGAGACAAAGGAAAAATATTTCCAGTAGATCAAACTAGGATGCATCTGTAATATCCCGAATTTTGGACCTAACACTTATAGGCATGAGCCTACTGGTTATGATGTTATCTTGATATTTTATTTTGATATATTGGGTCAAAGACCCCATTGCAT
>LPNX011056923.1:105145-122423 GCA_001517045.1 Pseudotsuga menziesii
AATGTTTTTTGTTGAGCGAGGAGCTCTGGAGCACATGGGTAATTAATATTTTATGTTGAGAAAGAAGCTCTAGAACACATGATTACTTACATTTGTGTTGATCAAGAAGCTCTGGAACACATGAATAGATAATTGGAAGCGTTGGGCATAAGCCATGGAGCCTTCCATGTTAATGTTGAGCATAATATATGGAGCATCGAAACCTTGGCCTTTTTATCCCTAGGTGTATCGTACAAGTACATCCTAGCATTAGTGTTGAGCGAAGAGCTCTGGAATTGCACTAAGTTTGTAACTCCTTGTTTAAGCGTTGAGTATGGGCTCTGGTAAGCGCTAGGAGTTACTAAGAAAGAATTTAATAACTTCCAAGTGAAAACGAATCGAGAAAAATATTGATCTCATCAGACTTATTTATAAGTGATTAAATGACATTTCAAATTTATGTATTCTCATCAAGCATTGAAGAACTACCATGTTATATGAGGGAATCCAACATGCAAGGATGTTTAGAGTTGCCTAGCCCAGTAGACCTAACCATCTACCTATTTGACCTTAATGAAGAAGTTTCATTAAGTCTAGGGATCATGGTATATGATGCCCAAAGACAATTGTTAACAAATGTTATATTATTATGTATTTTATAAATGGTATGTATAAAGAATAAATATAGTAATAATATTAATGATGAAAGAAAGAAAGAAAAACTCCATCCATTATTATTTATTATTAAAAGATAATATATAGTACAATACCTACAAAAGTCTAATTAGGAACTAGTTGAAAGTTCCTAAGTTAAAGTATTAAAAATTACCCCAAATTAATTAAAAAGGGTTAAATCAAGAAATGAAGGTTTCTTGATTTAACTGTACCTTTGACTGAAAAGTCTACCTATAAGGTCTCAAGCCAAGGAAAGGCTTGGGGTTCTGATCTATCTTGTGGGAGTCATTATTCTTCCTGTTTTGACATCAAGTGAATTCTTGAAGAACAAGTTCCTCGAAGGAAAAGGAGAACTGATCCAGACCTGATATACCAGATAGGAAACCCTACCTTAGGAGCTCTAAGCTACTTGCATGTTGGAGTCCAGCTCAGGGGGATAGAGATTGAAACCAGGAACGGCTCCGAGTCATGGTTGGGTGGAATGTGGTAGTTCCCAAGTGATTCGGTCATTTAATTATAGAGGTCAAATCTGCCTATGATTTTTTAATGCTGGTTACTTGAGTGTACAGGTTTAGCCATTAAAGAAGCTTCAGATTACATGTATGAGATCCCATAATGCCTATTCTATTTTTCTAGAATAAAAGCTGGTTGAATTAGGAAAGGGTTCACATTATATGTTCTAACCCTATGTATTTTATTTCTGTTTTAATCTTCTAGGGTATACATTTTAAATTATAACCCTAGGATGTAAGTTATTTTCCATGTCAGAATTATCCAAGGTTTATTCATTTGGTTTATTTCTACATTTTTAATTCCTGTATAAATGTTTATCAAGAGTTGCACCTTAGTTTCATTTCTGTATTATTTTTACTGTTGAAACTGTGTTAGCTATAAACTAGGTTTTATTTTAGATCTACTACCTTGTTGTATTCCTTGGCCTATATACTCTACTAACAGATTTCATTTGTCAGCTGAGCCATCCTGCAATTATAACCTAGATTTAGTCTAGTATCATCTAATTATAATAACAAGAAAACTAACTAAGTATACTAGTAGTATTTAACCAATATACTTATATATATTTATATACACTAACAATTATAAAATAAGAATTGTAAATCTCATATAAAACTTAGAAAAGACCTTTCAAGGTCTGTATAATTAAATGTACATTAAATAACACACCATTTCCAATTCAATAAACATTATTAAAAATTAAATAAACAAAGTAAGCATTGAGACCATTCATTGGTCTACATTATAGTCCCATCTAATATCAACTCACAGCCATCGTATAATAATTAAACAAAGAACATTACAATATAAACCATTAAAACCATGTAATTACGTTAAGGTCGCAGGAACGATTCCTGTAGACAACCATTTCCATTTCGCTTACATACACTATGATGCCCTATGTATTAAAATCTACAGTAAACATCAATACATAGGAACCAATTTTATAAATCTCATTAAAATCTTATACACAGAGGTCGTAGTATTGACTCTGGTGGGCATCAAAGCCAAATCCCAAGCCTTAATACAAACCACAACAATAATACATACACAGTAATCTTTTAAGATAACCCAAGGCCTCATAACCGTATTAAAATAAGAACCATGTAAGTGCAACGAGGTCGCAGGATCAAATCCTGTGGACCCTCTGTTTACAATTTTCACAAACATTACATCAATCAAACCCCATTACAGAACACAACCCAGGATCGAATCCTAAAGGGTCTTATTTCTTTTACAATGGCCACGACCTACACATTTAAACCCACAGTCACGAAAATAAACCCATAACTATCTACACGCTGTCAATACGAAATATACATCAATGATAGCCACTCAGGGTTTACACCCATGTCCTCCATAACGTTTTAAATAACACATATAAAATGAACAACACAGTGTGCCATACGTTTCCATTTTACATTATAAAAACCAACTGTGTGTCTAAACCTTCTAAGCTATCGTAGCAACCATGGAAAACGATCATGCCATTTACGGCATGGCTTCAACCACACGCTATCAACATATAAATTCTCACAGCTAATACAAATAATGGAAGCAATTTTACACAGTCCAACCACGAAAACAAACGCCATAAAAACCAAGTTTAAATAAAAACAACGCAGTATAGATTCGTATACACAAAAATTATAAGTATTAAATCAAGTTTACACAGTCAACCAATGGCCATGGAACCATTGCAAGCAATGGTGCTGCCACTGTGTATATTTCATAAATCAACCCCGAATTTGCAAATTACACGCAGAGCCTGTAAAGGCATCAAGTTTCGCCTTACGGCTAGAAGCATTATTAAAATTACATCGCATTTCATCATTGAATACAAACCCGAGGGAAAATGAAAATCAAACACTAAAACTCAACGTTGTGGTGTTACCAACAGAGCTCTGTCATGATACAAACAAACCCCCAAAACCCAAACACGACCATATGTAACACCCCGGTTTTGACCCCGTTGCATTAAATGTACATGATGTATATATTGTAATGATCATGGTGCGGAGATAAAGGCCAAGGCCCCACCATTGATTGATTATGCTATGTTTTGGATTTAAACTTGTCACCAATGGTATATCGGGCCATGTGGCACATATTAAGTTTCAACATCATGTAAATATGCATAATTAATTAATTAAATGAATCCGACCAGCTACGATCGCGACAACTAAAATGAGAAAGGGGCATGATTTTCACAAGGATAAGGGTGGGGAAATTGTTAAACCTTGGCCAATGAGAGAAAAACCCATGTGTCATCTTCCCTTGTTTTATTCCAACCACTTTCATTAAGAATTGCTGCTGCTGGTTGAGGCAGTTATGGTCTTTGGGAGTGGGGTGGTAGGACTGTCGGTCCTCACCCACACGCACACTCCACCACGATTGACTTCACTATGGAAAGTAAAAACCACTGCAATCACTCATGCAGGAAATTCCACTCTCCCCACGACGTTGCTGCTGCTCATGCACTTCCATTTTTGCGTCCTCTTTGTAGGTTGTTCATCTTCACGTAGGGCATGATTGCTCATTCTCACGCGTGGGAATTCCTGGTTTTACCCACGCATACCTCTTCTCTGCGGATTTGTGGATGGTGCAGCTATATCCTCTCCTCGTAGGCTGATTTTGGGGGCTACGGTCTTCCTTACCTTTGATTGTTGCGGTCTTCCTTGTGATTGGGCCTGGTGCAAGTCTCATCCACGCACAGGCTGGGATTAAGTAGTTCCTTCCACAGCGCGGCCAGTGTAAGTCCTTTCGACTTGTTTAATTGTCCAGGGTAGATTGGTGTTTTCCTCATGTTGTGAATTTCGTTTGCTGTTGCGTTGGGACTGTTGTTTCCCCACGTCGTGTGCCTTGTTGTTGTTGCGTCTGGGGGCTGCTGGGTATTGCTGGGAGTTGTTTTGGCCACGAGAGGGCCAAGAATGACTCAGAAATCGTTTCCCCTGTTCAGCTATAAGTTCTAAGTAGTTGCATGCATGCAATGGTTGGTCTTCGGACTGTGTTGGGAGCAGGGATGGGGGCTTAGTTTTGCTTGACAAACCTGGTGGCTAGAAACCACACAGACGGAGCTAGAGGGTTGGCTTTCTTCTCCACGACCCTTGAAGAGCACCGGAAGGGAATGCAGGGCCTGAGGGACTATGTAGCAGAGAAGGGACTGATTCCTTGTGTTGGGTGTGTGTGGGTGTCTTAGAAGCCAAGCTAGTTCTGGTGTAGGTGTTCCTAGATCTGCAATGAGCTCACCATCCTAGCATTTAGCCTTTCCCAACTCCTGGATGCCCTGATAAACCCAACTGTGTTGGCTTGGTTGTGTTTTGTGTATCCTTGGTTATGTGTAAGCCTGCTTGTTCCCTTATTCCTTAGAGAATCATGCCCAGCTCGGGGGTGGTAGCGGTGCTGAGAGATTAAGGAGCACGCTGACCTATGGTTGGGTGGAACGTTGCAGCGACGTAGCTGGTTGCGGAGCGGAGTTTTCATAAGATAAGTGATCTTGTCCATTTTTACTTCTGCAACCAGGTTTACTGTTAATGATATGATGAACATGTTAAATGAATGCTTGTGTGAATGTACGTTGAATTCCGCTGTGTTTGATAAATAATTGTAGCTGTGTATGATAAGCAATTGCAAATGTGCATGTTTTACTTCAATGCATTTTCTTTCAGCATTCTGTTTCAGTAAATTTTATGCATGTACATGTTCATGGGGCTCTTATCCCGGGTGGTTAAAGTTTGGGTCGCGTCTCCTTCATCGGTTTAAGGGATGGGGACATCCCAAGATAGAATTTTGTGATTAATGGAGAGCCACATAAAACTTTTAATGTTTTGTTGAGCTTTAGTATTCCAGATCGTCGAGCGACACCAATCAGGACGATACAACCTCTGATGCAGGAGAAGTGACATATATGCATGGCTAGCAGTGGAAGAGCCGACCCGCTTTTCACCAGACCAAACCAAGAAGTCTGGGTCCCGAGTGAGGAGAATTCCTACCACCCTCAGACTAGAAACATATTCCTCCCATTCCCCAACAATAATATCATCCAGGACCAAAGTCCCCGTCGAGATCCATTTCGGATAAGATCCCCCACCATAAACCCAATCCTCCTTCAGGACAGATATATTCCTCTCATGAAGAGTGGACAAAAGAGAAACATATAATTTCCACTTACTGATCCCAATGTTCGGATCCAGATCAATATTAATAATATTACCACAACCCACCTGCCACTTAAGATGGTGAAGAATACAAGGAAGGGTCGAGCAAAGACTGCTTGACATCGTCGAAGGACAGAAAGATTTGTACTTACCCGCACACAACCAAGACGAGAGAGGCAAGCATTTCATATATTTGGAATTGATAATGTCACCCCACAGACCAATCTTGGATAGTACATGCCACAAAATCTCTGCACATAGAGAGAGGTTAAATAATCCCAAGTGCTTAAAACCCCAACCACCCCAAGAATTTGGCAGGGACAAGGATTCCCAATCAACAAGATGCAATTTTCCATCCTCATTCACACCTCTCCAAAAAAAACGAAAGAACATTATCCACATGGAAATCAAAATACTCGTGGGAACCTTAAAAGGGGAGAACTAGTAGAAAGGGATGGATTGCAGGACAGATAGAACTAATGTCTTACGCCCCCCCAATGAGAGCCATCTGGATGTCCAACGACTCATTCTCCTTTGAAATTTTTTGATCAGCTAGTTCCAGTCAGCACACAAATATAAGTTGTGTTTCAGAAGAAAAAAAATCCTGGGTATTTGAAACCAATATCCAAGAGATCACTTTTGATGTGAAACAGATGAGTAATGCTAGACAAAACCTCATCCTCAACATTCCAATGTCTAAAGCAAGACTTGTGAGGACTAAAAAACATACCAGAAGCACTACAAAAAAGATCAGTAATCCCTTTGATGCACAACCATTCATTGTAAACACCTTTCCAGAAAATGATCACATCATCAACAAATAAAGTGTGAGTTAAAGATATAGTACCAGAAACTTTAATACCTTTAATCAAGCCATCATCCTGGCTTTGTGCAGGAGGAGACTGAGGCCTTCAATGAAAAGAAATAGGTATGACGAAAGGGGGCATCCTTGCCTTCTGCCCCAAGACCCTTTGAAAAAATAGACGAAGACCCATTTCTCAGGATAGTAAAAGAAGCTAAGTTGACACAAGACATGATCCACTGCAAAACATTCAATGGAAACCCAATCTGGACAAGGATCAAATGTAAAAAGGACCGGTCTACTTTATCATAGGCCTTTTCAAGATCAATTTTAAGGATCATCGCAAACATCATATGAAAGTATATTTAGCGTGTAAGAATATCACCAAATAGTATACACAATGCACTTTACCCTAGCACCGTAACCTTAATCGTAATTTTATCATGAGTGCCATAAATGACACAACTAGGGAAAAAATGATAAATATAAATGTCAACAAGAGATGTGACAGCTTCGTTTTAAGTGAAAACATTAAGGCTCTAATTCCTATTCTTCATGGACTTTGGAAGGAAGAATTAATTGGACTTGAATTTGATCCTACTCAAGGCATAATTGAAGGGTTAAGTAGCATCATAAGCCAGGGTAGGTGTAGCATTAATAGATTCAATAGTATGTTCATCAATTGGTCCAAAAGATTAAGTAGTTGATACAATCATGGTTAAGCAATTAAAGATCCAACACTAGCACCAGTGGTTTCATAGCTAGTTGTTGAGGAGGAAATTGAGTCGAGTAGCAAAATAATTCAACGGTAATGGGGAAATGTGGAGTTTCAGTTATATGGAAATACTAGAAAGACCCTTAAAAACCTTATGGATTCTTGAAATAAATTGGCCTTGGAAAAAGTATAGTTTAAAGAATAAGGTGTCTTTATATATGCAGTGTACTTGTCCAACAACAAATTCCCTTCTATATTCTATGAAAATTGTTTCACTTCTATGGGTGATATGACATAGACAGTTGAATTTCCAATATATTCAGCCACTACAACATATCCAAATCTTAGAACTACCCAAACATTGAAAATACATCGATGTCAATCTTACAATAAATACAACCATAAATATTGCAGCAATTACCCAACAACATATTTTGGTCTAGATTGCTATAATTCACCCTTCAAAGTGATTTCCATTACAGTAGAGATGAATCCAGAGAGTTCAAATACTACTTGGTCAATTAAGAGTACAATCGGACATAGTGAATCAAGAGTACAATCATTCTACATCTCGCATGAACAAGTTCATGTTTTCTCTCTTCATTGCAATCACAACCAAAACTAATATTTAAGAGATAACATCCAAGCATCCCTAGCTGGCTCATCAGAAGCTCCCCTATTCTTCATGCGCATTATTCTCAAGAAAACTCCATATGAAAACCAAACCTTTGTTTAAAGGCTGAGTTTACCACACCAGAGACAATGCAGCTAAACTATGTGATCCATTTATATCTCATTCAAACATCAACAAATATTATTGTGAGATGATTATCAACAAATATTACTATGAGATGATTGCAAGGAACACTTAATCTGCTATTTTTATTCATTGTCTATGCTTTCCACAGATTAATCTATTGGAGTGACTGTAGAGTCTAATTCCCAACAACCTTTGGAAAATTTTTGAGCCTTATTACCCAAAATTCTTCTGGTAGGAATCTAATGTGAGAATCTAAGAAACTTTGTCATCAATATCCATAGAACATCCTGAGATCCCATATGTATTCTATAATACACACTCTTGAAACCATCACGCTTAATGAGAGGAACCACACTCCCTCCCAATGTTTCAGTAAAATCTATCATAACCCCTACAATTTCATACTTTTGTATGACTTCCTTCGGAGTAGATTCATCCCAATCAAACTGCCAATTTCTGTAAAGATCCTTAACAAAACCTCTCCGAGGAAAGATTTTAAGAAGCCCTGCTACAACTTTCTCACCATTCATTAAGTGAGAAAAGATATTGAGAAACTCAGTATTAGTCTTGCTTCCCTCCCTAAACTCCCCACAAGTCTTGCAAAATCCAATGTTTTCCCACCTGATTAAACACTCATCGCCATTGCCTATTCCCTCTAACCATGTCATCTACACCTTTAAGGGATCCAAGGAGACTACCTTATTAATAAGAGCATAATATCGAGGCATTCCATCATGATCATCATACATTGCCCAAATCTGGTTTTCCTCAAAGCACTTCTCTACTCTATCTTAGTCAAAGTCATAAAAGTCTGAATCTTATACAGCCATCAAAATAGGATCAACAGAAGGGTTCTCCTTAGCGAGGCTTGAGACGAAATTGTTTTGCTTCTTTGACTCATTTTTAACTTTCTTGGTCCTACTTTTAACATTCTTAGGTTGGTCTTCTGCTACTTGTCTTCTAATATCTTGTTCCTTCTTATCCTCATCGGAGTTTATCGTAGCACTAACCTTTTCTTCAGTGGTGCATACAAAAACACTTGAAGCAATTCCTGCAATTGAATGGAATGTTCTCATTGTTGAAAGGTTGCTCCTAGATGTAATCCAAAATCTGAAATTTGATTAAGGTTGCCATTGGTTTGATCTTTGGTCGGATCCATATCCACACAAACTTCAACACTTTCCACTGGTTAAGTTGGTGTGTTCTGTAAAAATCTTTTTAAAGAATAAAGAAAGAATATAAAGCATTCTTGATATGTCAAAAATCCTAATATATTGCAGGTGTGTCGTTGTTGTTTCTCTACGCGGCGATCGGGATGATGGTGGTGGCATATCTCTGGCTCATTTGGTATGTTTATGTGGAGCAGAGGCCACGAGAACGACCACTAGAGGAGAACGAAAACTGCAAATCTCCCAAGCAGCAAGGGCTCTCAAAGGTTGACCTCCACCGGTAGCCCACCATCGAATATTGTCATAAAGAAGAAGGAGCTATGCCAAATCTGTTACTGATTGAACGAGCTTGTGGGCACAGACCAGTCAGAACACGTGGAAGCAAGCCATTCGAAGACCAAAGGAAACAAGTTGAAGGAAATAATTGAGTAGAGGCATGACAATTACTACAGTGATTTGAAAACCCACTTCAGGAGAGAAAACGCCTAACGCTGTAACTAGTATAAAGAACAAAATTAATATTCCCAAGATAAAAACAAACTCTCATGAGCTCCATAGTGAAATCAAACATTGAACAATTCACAAGACATTGTGGAAATAAATGATTTTTCATCTCTACACACACTAGACCTAAGTTTCAAAATCTTTGCTATTATATAAACATTTGTAACTTTTTAACTCCTCAAAACTATGGTAAGTTAAAAATGCTTCTCTTTAAACTTTTTCAATTTTTTTTTTATTATAGCAAACCAAATAATTTAATTCTTTTCTTTTGAGATTCAATATACCAAATTTGGTCTCAATAAAGACTAATCATCATCATTAAATTAATTATATTTAAATATTTAAAATTGCTAAATTTATTAAAAATAATATACATAATAATAATAAATATATTTTATAGATAATATTTTTTTAAATTATTATAAATACATTTTATAAATATCAATAGTTTTAATAATGTATTATTAAATTGATTATAATATTTTAAAATTGTTTAATAATTTCTCTAACCCTTTAACTTTTTAGAATGAATTAACCCCTTAAAATGAAGATAATAACACTTTAACCCCTTCAAATAAAAATAATATTAACCATAATACATTAAATACAAAATAACACATTAAAATGTAACATCAAATATAAAATAATGATAACCATATAATGACACATAAGATACAAAATTGAGAGGTTCTTCAACTATTAAGACATCAATATGAGGTTAATAATAACATATAATAATAACACATGAATATGAGGTTAATAATAACATATAATAATAACACATAAGATATAAAATAAAGCAGTTCTAATTATTACACATAAGATATAAAATAAAGGAGTTCTAATTATTAACAGTTAAGATATAAAATTTAAAGGTCTAATTATTAAACAACTTTGACTTTCAAGTAATGTAGAGCAAAACATAAAATTAAGAAGTTCTCTAATTATGAGATAAATTTGAATAATTAAATAATTTTGACTTTCACGTAATGTAGAGTAAAACATAAAATTAAATAATTAGGTAATATTTGACAAAATCCATTTCAAAATGAAGAAATCATAATTTTTCATTGGATAGTAAAACATAAAATTAAGAAGTTCTCTAATTATGAGATAATTTTGAATAATTAAATAATTTTGACTTCTCTAATTATGAGATAATTTTGAATAATTTTGACTTTCAGGTAATGAGATAATTTTGAATAATTGAATAATCTTGACTTTCACGTAATGTAGAGTAAAACATAAAATTAAATAATTAGGTAATATTTGAGAGAATCCATTTCAAAAATGAAGAAATCATAATTTTTCATTGCTAAGAATCCAAATGGATTCAGACCCCAAATGGATTCAAAGCACCCACCCATATGGCACAGTTTATATTTGGAATTCAAAAATTTACAAAAAAATATAAGAAAACCAAAGTTATTCCAGCCTCCTCAGCCTCAACAGTGCCGGCATTAAATTATTTTCAGCCTCAACAGTGCCGGCATTAAATTATTTCCAGCAGTTGTTTCGGCAGTTTAAGCAGTCTAAGATGTTGAACTAGTTTTAGCAACCCTAGCATAATAAGTATGAACCAGGATTTTCAGCAAATTTGATTCCACTTATTGGAAAGCGGTGTAAAAGCTCTTAAGTTGGTGAAGCTGTTTGGGGCTAAAATATTCTATATAGGTAATATGGTTGGTAGTTCAATCTTTAGACGACTACCATAATTGACAGACAAATTGACAGGACGCTCAATAGCACATCAAAGATTTTCCAAATTCCATCAGATTCCCGTAAAAGCCACATAGCCAATACATCTTAAACATAAATATAATTCCAACATATTCCATAAATCTCCAACGAACCGAACCTCCTCTGATCTGGTGTTCAGATCCTGGGACCTAACAAAACTTTAACAAAATTTTGAAAAGTATCTGGAACCTAACAAAACCTTAACAAAAATTTGAAAAGTATCTAATGTCCCCAAAACCATGAACATTGTTTTACTCTATTTAGAAAAGGTTGAAAGGTCTTCCTGCGTCTCTAAACACTAACTGCAGCTTCCTCAAGTTTGCCACTAGGAAACATTTTCTTGCTTACCATCAACTTCAGCTTCCTCAGCTTTGCCACCGGCAACATTTTCTTTCTCACCATCATCCTCAATGGGTTCTGCACTTTCCTTACTATCATCCTTTTCACTTTCAGCCCCTAAGTCTACTTCTTTAACTCCCAAAATAGTTACTTGGTCTTCACCTCTGGCCTGTGCATCATCCTTATAATTCTTTGCTTCATATCCAGCCCCATCTGCACATTTCTTACTCTCGCCATCGACCTCTAAATGGCCTTCAGAATTTCCAGGTTTTTTGAGCTGGGCAGTACGTCTTTTATCTGACAACTTCTGACGTTTCTCGGATGACATATTTCTTTCTTCGATCATTTGCTGTTTTCTTTTACCAAGGCTACTTTCAATTTTATTGTCCATTTCTGGTGTCTCCTTCTCTATTTGGAGATCTTTTCCAATTCCTAACACCTGCAGGTGTTTCTTTCCTAACACATGCTGTTTATGAAGATTTTCCATCGTTCCACAATTAACCTCACAAAGAGAACACCAACCCATCAGTTGTTGTGGCTGCTCTGTCTGTGGATTCTTTCCATCGGTGGAAACTCCCTCCTTTAGCTTGTCAAGTATGGACTGGTGCTTCTTGCCAACTACATGGTGTTTATAAAGAACTTCCTTTGTGTTACAGTCAACATCACAAAGTGAACACCAACCTGGTCGTACAGGCATTTTTGGAGCCCTAGAATTATCTTTAGCCACAGGAATCTCCCTCTGTTGTTCCCTCCTGCTAAACTGTGGCTGCAATTCACAATCTGAGGTCTCAGCAGAATACTCAATGATGTAAGAGGAGAAGAGAAGTTGATACGCTTAGTTTTAAATATAAAAATCCAACTGTAAAAAAGAAATAGAGTAGACGGGTTATTCTAATTTCTAATGCCCAAGTCTATTCGGCATTTTCCTCAATAGACATTTAAGGCTCCCACAGTATGCAGCATTGCCGAATCAATAAACAAAATCCTTGCTACAATAAGAAATGAATTAAAAAGCATGGCAGATACCTGATTTGGGCGTGACCGATGCCGAGAAAATCCATGTGGAGGAGAAAGCCGATGAACAGGTTCCCATTGTAGATATTCATTAGCAAGGTCTGTTGGGGCCACAACCGGGTTTAAGATCTGCAAACCGACAATGGGGTTTCTGATAGGTTCTCTTACATAATTCATATCCATAATGGGTTTTCTATCTGTAATGGGTTGTCTGTAGGGATCTCTGATCGATCCTCTCAGAGTCTCTCTGGGGTCAAGGGTACGAATTGAGGAGGCGGGAAAAGAAACTTCATGGGTATATGGCATTTGCCCGGCTCCTCTTTGAATGGGAAGAGGATGAAGGGCATCAAACGCAGAAGAAGAGAATGACGATGATTTAATGCCTTGCAAGGATTCCACGGTGAAGTAAGACTGGCCGGAAGATAAATTTGGTAAAGGAGCCCTTGCACCACCATGGCTATGTGCGTACTCCATTAGGACTACTGATTGCGCTGCTCAGAGATAAATTCAGAGAGAAATGCAGAATCAAATACTCCCCTGCGCTTCGGTTTATCGCAACAAGATGAAGAAACAGATAATCCCCTGCGCTATCGCTCTGTGAGTTAGAAATTGAGATATGATTGAATGCTATGCCATTTCTTCCTTTAAATACCTAGTGATCATTATACCGAGTGAAACTTCCACGTGTGAACAAAGTCGGCTTTGACATGATTTAATGCTTGAAGGCAAGCTAGGTGGGCGGAACGATGAGGAGCGATCCTCGTAGGGTTAGGGCAGAGTTGGAATTTGACGGGCATTTGCCCTCAACTTTTTTTCCGTCTAATACGGGTAAAAATCTGTCAAAGCCGTTTGGGTTAAGTTTTTGGTAGAATGTCATTTTGAAGATTTAATTTTTTACGAAAACGTTATTATACTTTTAAGTTCTAACTTCTAAATCAAGTCTAGGTTATCAATTTCCACTTGGCACCATCTACTTGAAATATTAAATGTCATGTCCCATCTTTTAATGCCATTGAATGCATAATTGTGTGAGGAAATATGAACACAGGTGGTTGGTTGTCCTTGATCCATATTTAGTTCATTGTTACTTTCAAACTACAACACTAAAACGTTATAATTGACAAGTACTTATTTAAGTAACTCATTTAGTGAAGGGAAATGTTAAACCCAAAACGTCAAAAATAAATTGTTTGACCGATAAAATTTTAGTGAAATTCGAACACTCGGTTAGGGTGTCGTCTGAGTGTTGGAGGTGGTTGCGGTGTTTCTCTGCGTGGTGGGAGTCAGGTGATGGAAGGTAGGTTGTGCTTATGGGGTTTGGGGAAGGGTACCTTTACACTGTTAGTTTGGAAGGTGGTGGTTTGGTCACTGTCAATCACATGATTGGGTTTTTTTGCTGCAAAAGTGTTGTTGTTTTGGCTCAGGGTTCTCTCACCGGACACGTTAGTTAACTTGTGGTTTTGTTGGGTTGTTTTCGGGGTACTGTGGGGTTTCGTCCTGGTCTTCTTGTTTCCGACTTGGTGGATGGCGACCTATCTTTTCAGCGGTTTTTGTACAGTGCTGGATTTTCTCTGTGGGTGGGCAGTAGGTGGTCTAGGAGAAAAGGGTGGCTGAGTGTGTGGTCATGGTTTTCGGGGTGGTTTTAGGTTAATGGGTAGTTATTGAAGCGTTCGTGGTTGACCATGGACGATTTTTCCGAAGGTGGTTCTCGGGATGGGCGGAAGGCAAGGGCGTATAAGACATCTGAGAGGCGGAAGTGCTTTGGACTTGACAAGGACAATGTTATGGAGAAAATTACTTCTCTTAGCACTTGGGCATTGATGGGTCATTACGAATACTGCAGGACAAGGATGGGTGGTTGGGCTGAATTGCGCGTTACTGGAAGCCTATTTTGGACTATGCCCCCACTATCAGTCACCTTTCCAACGGGTGGTTCGTCTTTTTATTTCTTGAAGAAGCGGACGCAACTCGCATCCTGGACGGGCTTTGGTTGATTGAGAAGGGTTCTTTGGTTTTATGGCAATGGTGGAGTGGGTTTGATCCACACCAAACGAAGGTCAGGGAGGAGCACCTCTGGGTCTGGCTTCTGGACCTGCCACTTCCTCTCTGGACCAGGGAATCGCTTTGGGAGATTGGCAATATCTTGGGTCGCTTTATTGTGGTGGATAAGGCTTATCTACACGCTTTTGATAAGCGCATGGCTAAGGTTTTTGTTGAACAGGATGTTTCCGAGGGCTTGGAGGAAATCCTCCTTATTGATTGGGATGGTCATTTGATAGAACAACGATTGGACTACATGCATGTTCCATTCTGATGCCACTACTGTTGGGATACGAGACACCTGAAGAATGCTTGAAACTTGTTATTTAGTGGTGCTATCCCTTGCCCCGATTCGATTCATCATTTGCAGGCTAGTGACACTCTGGCGCCTTCCATATTAGCTCAGACTCGGGCTGAAGATGGGGTTGTGACACCGACTGCTTCGAACATCTGTGACCTCAATTTCACAACCTCGGTTGCTGAGGTGTGGGGAGCAAACGCTAGATGCGACAAGTTTGGGTTTTTTCTTTCGCAATTTGATCACTTCGCGGCATTTACTTGATGTTGCTCCTGTTAAAATTTGCCCCGCTTGGCAGAATGGCGGGGTGGGCATTGAAGGCATTGGTAAAAGACTCGACCATTTTCTGGTGGATGAGAGCTTGTTGCCTTTGATGCCTCGTTACAGATCTTGGGTTTGACCTTCAGAAATTTCGAACCATTTTCCTATTATATTGGAATGGAAAGGTGGTGAGGCGAGGATCCCATACCCTTTTAGATTTAATCATATGTGGGGTGATTCCATGAAGATGGGTAACACTTTTTGGCCAAATTTGGCGATGAAAACCTGATTTTTTACTCATGTGCTAGATAGAATCCCTCAAAACGCATATATGCCATGTGAATTTTGACTTGCAGTAAAAAAAAATTGTAGAATATTATGTTGGCTTCATAGTGATATTTTTAAAAAATATTCCGATGTCATTTAATGTGTGAATTTTTGCATTTAATGAACTGTGTGACCTTTAAAATTTGAAGAAGCTAATAAGTGGCTCGTGTCCACATAGAGTAATTCAATCTTGCATTAATAATTTAAATATATATATATATATATATATAAGCATGATCTACATAAAATGCAGTGTGATGTGCATATTTTTTTGTTAATTTTTTTCGCATTATACAATTATTTATTATTTTTCGAAAGTGACCACATTCGATTTCAGCATCGTTTTAAACACATATTTGTCCAAGTAAAGCAATTTTTTCTAATTTTTCAAAAATTGAAAAACCAAAGATACCCTTTTGAAGAGGACACGTTGATATGTGATGTGTGCATTTTTAAGAATTTTTTGGCTGTGTATTTTTAACTCTTCGGATTTTTCTTTGAGCTGCTTCGAAGTTGCAGTGTGGTTTTCTAAGTATAAGTTTTAGAAGTAATTAAAAAATAAATTTCATATGAATGCCAAAATGCGTGTATGATACCTCAATGGATAGAAGATTCGTTGGTGAATTTATTGGTATCAACTCCGCTCAGTTATGTGCTAGGAATGGCAGGGTTTACACCTCTGCAAGGCACAGAAAATTTTTCATTTGTTTGAATGTGGGATAAGTCTATTTTCTTAAGCCCTCGACCGAGGTATTAACCTCGACCGAGGTATTTAAATACCTCGGTCGAGGTCTTAACAAAACCTCGACCGAGGGTTTGTAACGCCCTCGACCGAGGTATTAGCTCGGTCGAGGTCCTAGTCATGTAATATTCAATATAAGAGAGCAGCCTTAAGACAAAAGCGTAGGTGGTCATTACATTTTTTGGGAGTTGGTGTCTGAAATGAAAAGAACGGTCATTTATCTTTATTTGTAGAAATGGGTCTTGGAGTATTAGGAGTTATAGATATGATTGATCAAATCTATGACTCCTATTACTCCTCGACCCATATCTACAGATCTACACATAAAATTTAGAGGAAGCAAAAGTAGTAATGTTTTTACATGCTTCTTCTTCAAGGTATGGGTGAATCCGCGGACCTGGGTAACACTTTTTGGAATTTTGCAAAAAAGATGGCCGCGGCCCCCGCGGACCTGGGTAACACTTGTGAGTTATTCCCATTCACAAGTGCATTTTTTATCATCATATGATCCCTTGTCCCTATATGTTGACATTATTTCCCTTGTCCCTCACATGCGTCATTTTTGTTCACTTGTCTTTAAAGATTCCAAAGTCACTTTTTTGTTGTGATCATTGGTCAAGGATACAACCTTTGTTGACCATTCTGTATTTCCCTTGATCTCTTATGCCATCCATTAATTTATATGGCATTAATTATTGATTTTTTTCCTCATCCATTTCCCATTTTTCCCTAAAAGTTGTAAAAGAACAAAATCACTTCTGAACACTATACACTAAGAAACTTAATCGCTTATTTCTTGAATATTGCCAGTGATTTCATTAAAAATATGTAATCGTCTATTGAAACTTAGATTTTTGTGATTTAGATTCCTTATATTGTTGATTTGAAAGTGATTTCCTCCCCAAATATGAAAAAATAAAAAAAATTCAATAAGGATAAGTTAGGGTAGTTCCCATAACTTCCCACTTATCCAATGGAAACTATCTTCCCAAGTATAAGAAGAGCACAATTAGGCCATTTGGGGGATTTTTTCTAGATATAAAAAATATGTTGGAGGATTTTTCCATGAGTTATTCCCATCCACATTCCCATTGTTGATTATCCTTTGATTCCCTATATCTATATGCTAAGATTGTTTCCCTAAAATAGTGTCAATCTTGTATACATATGGATATTTTGGTAGGAGTTGTGGAGAGCTTAAGTAAGAGAGACCTTGGTATCTAGTTTTGACAAGGTTTCT
>LPNX011056923.1:123717-169327 GCA_001517045.1 Pseudotsuga menziesii
ACATTACTAGTCTTTTCTAAAGTCAAGTCATTAATCGTTCATGAATTACAACCTACCTCACATGCGTCACCATAGGTATAATTATTTTGGTTCCCATGCTATATTTTTGTTAGGCTCGGGAACCTTAGTAGTGTTTTCATCACATAGAGAAGAAACCACATATATTCTTTCTCGTCCTTCTATACAACCCCAAACATGATCTCGTTTATATGGAATCTCCTTTGCAATCTTTTTCGACTCCCTAAACATGAAAAAATTGCTAATCTAGCTTTTTATCTTTAATGTTCATTAAATAATTTGGAAGAATGCACCTCTTATATAAGTTTATCACTTTGTAGGTATAATGGACTAGCTCGAAAAAATGAATACTCTAGTCAACCTCGGCTACATGGCTTCTCCCTCATATTGGTTTAAGTTTTTTCACATGTAGGAGACTAAATTTATGAAAAATAACAATCATGGAGTCATCTTTAAGTTTTTTCGACTCCCTGAAACTGAAAACACTAGCGATCATTAACTACCACGGGATTGAAAAAAAAACCACGGGATAGTACCTTATTGAGCATTCTTCTATCTTTTCTTCTAGATTATTAAACAATGAATAAGGATTCAAGTTTACCTTTTCATACTCACTAAACATATACGAAGAATACCTTATCA
The DNA here is from genome assembly GCA_001517045.1 of Pseudotsuga menziesii. NCBI lineage: Eukaryota > Viridiplantae > Streptophyta > Pinopsida > Pinales > Pinaceae > Pseudotsuga > Pseudotsuga menziesii. Next base: position 124,378 of record LPNX011056923.1, read on the forward strand.
AGCATACTCCTATGTATTTGTCAACTCGTTAAAAAATGATGATGGTATTTAAAACCAAAAGTGGAAAGTGGATATGCATGTGAGAATGTAGTAGAAAATGTAACAACTGCACTTTCTGCATTTGGAAAATCAAGGAAAAATGATATTAGAGCTGCTCGTAGGGAAATTACAACTGCTATTGTGGCACGAAGCACCTCAAAAAATCGAATGGTCGCAACAATGTCAAAGTTGCTCCATGTTTCAAGAAGAACATTGCACAAATACACTAAATTCAGGGTAAAGATAGATGAAAATGATGAAGTTACTTGTTGGGCTCTTATTTGTAGAGAAGCATATCAAGACAGGATGGAAGAGGGCAACAGAGAGAAGGTGATAGAGTATTGGGACAGCCATTCTCGTGCTATACCAGATCGGAAACATGTCTTGCGACAACGTTCTGGCAGAGGTGTTTATAAGGAACATTGAAAGCATGTTATGGAGATGACAGGAGTTGCGTTGACTCAAGAATAGGTCCTACATTCAAATCATTTGACTCAAGCATAGGTCCTACATTCTGTTGCATTCAATATTCTTTCCTGAGCTCCGGTGGTGATGCTAGGTTAGAGTTTCATTGATCGTACTTACATCTCCAAGTATTCTTGCGGTTAATCCTCTGATTAAAAATGCCACATAATTCTTTTCTTTGTTGGGGCTCTGTTCCACATAGATTAGTCCTTTATATAACTTCTTTCAAGGTCTTTGGCAATTTCCAGAGGCATAAGGGAATGTCCATATCTAGTTAATTCACCTGTTACAGTGCAGGTTCTAGCACCATTTTTTTTAATATGGCATCGACATTCATCAAAGGAAGTGAGTAGTAATCATTAACATAGGTTTTGAAATTCATAGTAGCTTGCATGATCCATATTTATGTGAATAGTATTCATTAACGTATGTTTTTTCAATTCACAATCGATATTTATCAGCCTTTGGTGGCAAACACAGTTTCCTTCCTCTGATTTGTGTCCTTTTCTTTCGATGATCTGCTCTAGATAATAATTCAAGAACATTTTCTTCTTCCATGCATATATTTATCTTTATTTGATTATTTGATCTCTCTGGTAGAGTTGATAACCTTGCATTATGTTTATTCAAGAGCTTTATTTTCTTCTTTAGAATGGAATTCTGATGCAAATAAGTGTTTGGAACTACCCTAACTTCATTTTATTTAGTCACAAACGTAGAAAGCACATGATCTTTGACATTAGGAACATAATTTTCATGAATATTTTCAAAATATTTTTCACCCTTCAAATTTTCTTTACGTTGGGGGAATAGAAACACCCCTACTTTACTAACCAACCAAGCACCCATGTGCTATCCTTATAAGCAGGGTTATCTTTAGCTTTTTCAATATTTAGAACATGCCTTTCTAATATTTAGTTAGTTGGTGTTCTATGTTTAGATGAGGCACATGGATCAAGAAATATCCATAATTAGGTAGGGCATTATCTCTAAGAAAGAAGATGCATCTTGTATTCTTTAGTGGGTGCTCTAATTTAGGAAACATTATCTATACAGGGAGGGATAGGTTGGGGTTAGGGTTTCTTCTCTTAATTGAGGCACAACACTAGATAGGTTATGGGTTTCTTCTCCTAATGTAGGCATGCCATTGGAGAAGTTATCTTTGTAAGCCATATAGCCTTTCATAGTCTATAAAAGAAAGGCATGGAGAGAGTGTGAGACATTCAGTTTTGAGCTATTGGTTTTGTAACTTCTTATCTGAGTAATAAAAGTTATGTGTGATCTAGTGCTGATATCTACATGATGTTACAATTTCCAAAATTCTAATATTTATGCATATTAACACATAATGATCCATTGTTGGGAGTTTTTCAATTTAATGCAGTGTTTTCACTAGTGAGTATAGTCTAGGTTTCTGATTCTAAACAATGCACTATTTTGAGAGGTGTTTAGTTAGTTTTAGTAATGGTTTTTCTCACTAGGATTGCAGAGCTGTGTATCATAAATTAAATTCCAACAACAAGTGTGTTTATGACACCAAAGTTTTTGTGCAGGATGGTAATGTGAGTTAGTGTTCAGATACCTACGTATATGCATCTTTTTCTAGTATACTTGATGTGATAAAAACTTGTCGTCCTTCTTAGTGACCCATACATCCAGAAAAGACATGTAACTATATTCCTCAATTTCTCGAGTCGATTTCATGTATTTATATTTCCTATTGGGATCCTCTTCTCTGATTAACTTAACTACTAAAGGGGATGTACAATAATGATCTCACAATAAATGGTATACCAATCTGACATCTTAGAAAAAATAAAGATAACCCTGCTTCAATGGGTGCTTGGTTGGTTAGTAAAGTAAGGGTGTTTCTATTCCCCCACCGTAAAGAAAATTTGAAGGATGAAAAATATTTTGAAAATATTCATGAAAATTATGTTCCTAATGTCAAAGATCATGTGCTTTCTATGTTTGTGACTAAATAAAATGAAGTTAGGGTAGTTCCAAACACTTCTTTGCATCAGAATTCCATTCTAAAGAAGAAAAGAAAGCTCTTGAATAAACATAATGCAAGGTTATCAACTCTACCAGAGAGATCAAATAATCAAATAAAGATAAATATATGCACGGAAGAAGAAAATGTTCTTGAATTATTATCTAGAGTAGATCATCGAAAGAAAAGGACACAAATCAGAGGAAGGAAACTGTGTTTGCCACCAAAGGCTGATCAATATCGATTGTGAATTGAAAAAACATACGTTAATGAATACTATTCACATAAATATGGATCATGCAAGCTACTATGAATTTCAAAACCTATGTTAATGATTACTACTCACTTCCTTTGATGAATGTCGATGCCATATTAAAAAAAATGGTGCTAGAACCTGCACTGTAACAGGTGAATTAACTAGATATGGACATTCCCTTATGCCTCTGGAAATTGCCAAAGACCTTGAAAGAAGTTATATAAAGAACTAATCTATGTGGAATAGAGCCCCAACAAAGAAAAGAATTATGTGGCATTTTTAATCAAAGGATTAACCACAAGAATACTTGGAGATGTAAGTACGATCAATGAAACTCTAACCTAGCATCACCACCGGAGCTCAGGAAAGAATATTGAATGCAACAGAATGTAGGACCTATGCTTGAGTCAAATGATTTGAATGTAGAGGATTTTTTTAAATCCCATATTTACCCAAAGAAAAAGAATTAGACCAGACAGTGTACCACTTGGAACCAGAAGGGACTATAGAGAATTCCATAAAAATACCAAATATATGTAGCAGTGGATAGTCAATAAGAATATTATTAATCCCCCTCATATAAGCTAAAGGTATTTTTTAGCTAAACACATGTTTTCATAACCCATGGATTTGCCTATTATAGAACTATTCCCTTCTGCCCCCGCGGCCTCTTTTTATAATTTTTTTAACACAGGCACCTCGACCGAGGTCCATACCTCGGTCAAGGGCTGAACAAAACCTCGGTCGAGGGCTTGATAAAAGCTCGGTTGAGATATTAAAACCTCGGTCGAGGGCTTGTTAAACCCTCGATAGAGGTACGTTTTTCTGTTTTTGCCGAAATGCGCTTGCCAAAAAGTGTTACCCAGGTCCGCGGATTCACCCTGTGGCTATAGGTTGATGATTTTAATGATTTCATCAGGTATACTTGGAATTCGAATTGTTCTTCTATTTTTGAATCTAATCCCATTTATACTCTACTTAAGAAACTAAAGGTTCTCAAGTCGGTTGTTATTACTTGGGAGAAAAAGAAGAAATTTGAGCACAAACGTGCTTTGATGGAGATTGAGGAGCATATCCTTGATCTCCTTCTTTCGACCCCGACAGGGGTTTTATCTGCTGATGAGACGATGTTGTTAACAGATCTGAAGAGGTGAAAAGATGAGATTATGTCTCTTGAAGTTTCTTTTATCAGGCTTATGAGTAGGGCGATCCAGATCACCTTGGGGGATGCCAACTCTAAGTTTTTTCATCACTATGCAAGTGCACGGAGCAATGTGAATGTTGTTCAGGATCTGATAGATCATGTAGGAAATTCTATATCTGATGATGAGGCTTTGATGGAGGAAGGAAAATCTCATTTTGAGCAGGTTTTTGGAACCGATACACTTGCAGAGTAAACTTTAGGTCCTTAGTCTCTATCCCAGGTACTTTTTAGATGTTGAGGTGATCACATTGGCATACCTGTTATCTTGACTGAAATCGAATCGGTTCTTCATGGTTTTGCAAAAGAAAAGGCAACAGGGCTAGACGGCTGGCCCGTAGAGTTTTATCTCGATTTTTTCAATCTTGTGGGAAATGACTTATTGCAAACAGTGGAATATAATAGTGTTTGAGGTTGAATTCCACTGACTCTGAGTGCGACTTACATCGCCTTGATTCCCAAATGTGGTAAGCCGCGGCATTTTGTTGATTTTCGGCCCATATCACTCTGTAATCTAATTTACAAAGTGATTACCAAAATCCTCTCTGACAGGATGAAACCTAGGCTTGATGAGGTATTATTGGAGGAACAATTTGGTTTTCTGAAGAAAAGGCAAATCCATGATGCGGTGGGGATCACACAGGAGGTCATGCACTCCATTAGAGTTAAAAAAATGGAAGCTCTCATTCTCAAGATGGACATGATAAAGGCTTACGATCGCATCAACTAGACTTTTCTGAGACCGATTCTGTTGCAGATTGGTTTAATGGTGGATGTTGTTAACTGGATCATCGAGTGTGTTACCATCACAATTTTTTGCGGTTTTGATCAATGGGAGGCCCTCTTCTTTTTTCTTTGCTAGCTGCAGACTCCGGCAGGGGTGTCCGTTAGCTCTTTTGTTGTTTCTTTTCATGGTTAAGGGCTTAATCTTTATTATTCACTGGGAGAAACTCTTGGGTAGGATCCGGGGGATTAAGCTATCTTCCATGGTGTCAATCACTCACATTCTATTTGTAGATGATGTGATGTTGTTTGGATTCGAATCCTGTGTGGAATGGAATCATTTTCAACTTATTGTTGATCTCTTCACGACTGCTACTGGTATGGCGATAAGTTCAAAAAAATCTTCTTTTCTTTTCAAAAATTTGTCTTCTAGCACTCTCGAGCAGGTTAAAGTGATCTTTCCCTATAGGATGGAGCCCATTATAGGTGGTTTCAAATATCTGGGATATTGGCTAAAGCCCGTGGATTACAGGGTGGCGGAATGGGGTTGGTTTATTAAGCGCTTTGAACATAAAATCAATCATTGGACCTTTAGATTTTTGTCACTTGGGGGTCGTCTTGTTCTTCTTAAATCAGTGTTGGGTGCATTACCAGTGTACTGGTTCTCTCTTATGAAAATTCTTGTTTCTGTTTTGAATTCCATTAGGCAATTGATGGCCAATTTTCTTTGGGGAGGTTCTGCTATTAAAAAGGGATTTCACTTAGCCAGATGGGGTTTACTGACTTGTCCTTATGAGCTGGGAGGATGGAACATTAAAGCTTTAAGCGGGTTCAATGATGCTTTAGGGGTTAAAATTTTGTGGTCAGCAGCCGCCGATAGTGGCGTATGGTATCAGGTGTTGAAGGTAAAATACTTGAAAAAACTGTCCCTTTTGGACTAGTTCAGGTTGGGAACTTACTCTGTTTGAAATACATCCATTATTTGGAATGGTTTCCTTAGAGTGTTGGGTTGGATTTGTAAATATTTATGTAGGAAGGTTGGTTCTGGACATTCTATGAATATTGGAATTGATCCTTTGGTTGGGATGGAGGGCTCATCCACACTATTGCATCCTCTGATCAGCTATTTACACGATTATGGCATTGTGACTTTGGATCATATTTACACCCCCTGTTATGGATTTGATTTTGGTTCACATTGACTGTCTGCTGAAGATATGAAATTGGGTGGATCTTGGAAGGAGGAATGGGATTCATACACTATATCTCTGCGGTCTATTGGATTAAGTCTCTCCAATGATCCTGATGTGTTGAATTTTTTTCTTTCAACAAAACTGATGGACAGGTTACGACCCGTTCAACATATCATTTCATTGTTGTATCTACTTGGGACATTACTCAATGTTGGTGGTGGCAGGATTTATGGAAGTGACGGATCCCAATGAAAATTAAATGTTTTTTGTGGTTGTGCATAAGGAATAAAATTAGTACCTAGGACAATTTGCTACGGAAGGGATGGACCGGTCCAAATTTTTGTCACCTTTGTCGCTGTGATGGTGAGTCGGTACAACATATTTTTATTTAATATTGTTGTTTTGGAAAAGAAGTTTGTAGGCTATTTTTTAAACATTTGGGTTTGTTCCTTAATTGTGGGGCAATTTATTTTGTGGATGTACTAGGTGATTGGGTCAAAAATGGTAGTGAGCCTAGTTACCTGCTTTTCTTTTGTAACTAGGCCATTTGGTTGAGTAGGAACGCATGGGTTTTTTTCTGGTAAAATTCCTTCGGTATAGTCTATGGTCTTCCTCTGCCTGGATTTGGTTGTGACTTATCCATCCACATATAGGAAATGTAAAGTCAAGAATATTGGTCCCGGGCCTCAATGTTTTGATGCCACACAATTCTTTGATGGCACAACAACACACTCTACAGGTGGCGTGGGTGCAATGTTATACATTGGCAGCGAACACTTCTATTTGATCGGGCTGGGATGTGGACACAACACTAATTATAGGGCTGAGTTATTGGCTCTCTATGGTCTGCTAAATGTTGCTGGTGTTATGGGGTTGCCCGAAACCCAGGTTCATGGAGATTCAATGATGGTCATTGATCAGATAAATGGGAGAAGCAAATTGAAAGTGCTCACTCTTGAACGTTGGTGCAAAATAATTGATGGATTAGTAAATGTTTTCAATACATTTACTTGTTAGCACGTATACCGTGAACACAATCAATTGGTTGAATGACTCTTGAAGGAGGCGTTGGATTTTCCTGCTGGAAGTTTTACTGTTCAAGAATTCGTGGATGGAGTATTGAACCATGAATTTTTTGAAAGTCTCTTCTTTCGGTAAAACCGTGAAAATGTATTAGTTTTTTTCATGGAAGGTGGGGAACTTTTTGATTACGATGGTCAATGTAGAACTTTGATAGTCTTTCTTAATGTGTCGATAGATAGTTTATATGCTCTAAAAATATCTGAATGAACAGATTGCTAGTTTTTGTAATGGATGGCATATCTACTTTTTGGTTTGTAACAGGTCCTTTGTTTTAATTAAAAAGAATTGAACTTTTTTCTCTCTAAAAAAAAACTTGGTTGTATTAAAAACACATGTAATAGTCAATTTTGAAGTTGTTAACGCAATTAATTAAGTATTTTATAAGCAGTTCATGCATAGTTTTGAAGATGTCACCTCAATTAACTAAGTATTTTATAAGTTAATGCATAGTGGACGGTCTTTATTTAGGATTTTTAAGTTTCGATTAAAAATCTCAACTTTTTTAATAATATTGTGATTGGACATTCCATTCATTAAAGATTTAATTAAATCAAATCAAATTCAAAATAAATAAATAGTTTTAAAAAATAATAATATACTAGCAATTGCTCCGAGAAGATGCAATAATAAGTAGATAAGGTGGTTGTTACAGAGTAAAAGAAGACAAAAAATGAAATATTAAAATGAGGTAGTGCAAGATTGCAATTAATACCACAAAAAATGGAACACTTTAATTTATCAAAAAATTAGAAAATAGTCCAACTCACAATAGATAACAAGTTTAGTGAACTTAACAGTTTTACACAATAGAAAATAGGGCTTTCCAATTAACATCACATTATACAACGAACATGCGATGACATGGGAGAAATTTATCTCATGAAGAAAAGACGTCAATATGTTATTATAACTATAAAGAAGGAAAAACATGTTTGATAAGATCGCATGTATTCAAACATGGTGGTGCAAACATATTGGGGAAGTTGCAATTTTTTATGAATTGTAGTAACTTCTAATCCATTCAAATGACCCTCTTCATCACAACCACTTTCCTCTCAACAAAGACACTTTCCTCTTATCAAATATCCGGTGTGAAAGGGGGATTCCAGAAGTATTATAATAGCTCAAAGATCCTGGAAAATAACTAATAGAATTTTCAGCCTCTTAAACCAGTACCTGACTTCTTGAGATAATTATAAACATGAACGATCAATTTATAATGAGATGAAAAGCATTTGAAAATGGATGCAATAGAGCTAGGCATTCACCTAGGATGTAATAGAAACGTGATTTGAAACAATTAGTAATTATTTGAAACATTTCAACATGTCTTGATTGGTACATGATTTATTGAAATGATTATAGACATCAATGATCAATTTATAATGAGAAGAAAATTATTTCAAGAATCATCTCATATTTTTTAATACATACCTTCAACATTATAACAACTATGTGAAACGATAGTGGACAACTATGTGAAACGATGGTTGCCAATATTTTTATATAATGTGCATACCTTCAACATTATAACATATATATTGACTAAATTTTTTTTGCTTTACCTTAATTAACAAGCATGGTATGATATTTATCAAATTTAATAACAATTATGATGGGTTGTAACAATTATGAGTAGTTGTATGGAATAGCATGAAATAGGACAAATTCCAGATAATCTCATCAAATATACTTTTGAAAATCATAGAAATGAACCTCGTGAAGTTTGGAATCGAACAAGGTAGATCGTTTCACAATATTGATATAAATTCATTGATATGCATGAGTGATAGCAAATATGCAAACACTTCAAGGTAAGTGAATGAGAGTAGCAAGTAAATGCAATGCAACCATCATAAGCATATAGTTATTAGTTTGATAAAACATAATGCAACCATGATAAACATATAGCTATTAGTTTGAAAAAATACAACAGAACATAGCCCATAAAATTGAACCATAATGTTATTTGCAATGTCATCTATAGAAAATTGCCTTTTCAAATAGATTTGAGTGCTAAATAGTCCCACTCTACTGAAACCTCCAAACTTGAACAACATCTAACAACAAGTTTTCTTTAAACAATGCTTGGAATACGATAGAATTCAAACCGTTTAGGTTGGAAATAGAAGTAGTAGTCGAAGGATCCATGCACATCCACTTCTAATATAGAAGTATCAGTTCGAGAAAACAATAGACAATGAAGACATAACATACTTAATACATGTATTTCTATCGATTTCCCAATTGTTTAGAATCTTTAGATCCAATATTTTTCCATGTACTTTTCCATGAGCTTCCACAGTTGTGGCTTCAAGCGGCTGTAATACCCCAGTTTTGACCCCATGGTATTTAATTGTACATGATGCATGTATTGTGATTGAGATCATGGCATGGAGCTCAAGGCGAAGGCCATGCCATTGATTGATGTTTTGTGTATAGGTGATCAAGGCTAATACCTATGGTTTTGGTGCTGAGTCAAACACTGTATATTTTGATAGATCATTTAGATGTACAAATTAATACAATACCATATCTAACTATGGGACTGCAAACATGAAAGAGACGGGGGCATGATTCTACAATGGGTAGTGTGGGGAGTTAGTCAAACCTTTTGAGCCAATAGGGTGTGACCAGATGTCTTTGGGGAAACCCATGAATCCTCAACTACCTTTTTGTCCTTTGTCCTCAATCATTAATTTCTTCCAGAAGTTGGATGAGGTAGTTAATGCCTTGGGTAGAGAAAGGCATGGAATATTTCTTAATTGAGAAAGCCTACAAGTCTGCAGTGTGGGAAGCCGCATTCTTGCTTTTGCAACAAGGAAGCACGTGATGCGTGTCAGTCTGTCATTTCCCCCAACCACAAGAAGGTTTTGTTGTTCCTGAGCGTCGTGCTTGTTCATGATTCTCGACCATTCTGTTCATTCTGTTGTTCATTTCATGCTAATCAGTTGTTCATGCGCTAGTGTAGTCCTCCATGGTTTGGGAGTGTTGTTGTGTAGTGGTTCATTGTTTATAATGGTTTGTTTCTCTCTCCTGAGTCATGGAAGTGTGGTTTTGCAGTGATTTTTTCTGTGTTGCAGAGTTAATCCCGTGTGTTGTGTTTTTCCTTGTGAATTGATGTGATGTGCATCCTTGTTTTGGTTTGAAGAAAAAAGAGTGGAAGAGGCCCAGAATTCGCTGATAAACCTGGTGAAGAGAGGAACCTCACAGACAGATCAAGAGGGTTGGTAAATCATTTTTGCACACCTGGAAGAGCACTAGAAGGGAAGGTATGGCCTGATGGAACTATGTAGCAATGAAGGGAATACTTCCTTGTGTTGGGTGGTGTAGGTATTGAGGAGGCCAAGGCAGATATTGTGTAGGTAACCATGGCTCTGTGGTTGAGCTCACTAGCTTAGCAATTCTACCTTTCAATTGCCTTAGCAAGCTGGTAAGCCCAACTGTTAGTTGGTTTGGTTGTGTCTTGGCTTGTTTCCTCTGACAGTCTGAGAAACCCAGCTGCAATTTGGTTTGACTGTGTGTTGGATGTGTGAAAGCCTATTGTCACCTATTTCCTTGTTGAAATCATGCCCAACTCGTGGGTGGCAGTGTGTTGAGAGATTTATGAAAACACTGGCCTATGGTTGGGTGTAACGTTGCAATACCTATCTAGTTGCGGGACAACTCCATCATCAAGATAAGTATTCTCTCTCATTATTTTTTTTGCATTGAATTTTTTTATGAATGAATATGATGAATTGATAAGGAAAAATGCTTGTTATGAATGAGTAGGATTCACTATTCCATAAGTATCTCTGTTATGCTTGTTTATTCCATGTATTTGTCTATGAATCACTATGTTCATGTTGAATGTTGGATGATGACTAAGTAGAGGTTGACTTTTGTATATTTCCTTGCATTTTACTTTAGTATTTCCTTGCATGTTCAATACATTTTTCTTAAGTCCTTGGAGGCTAGAAAAGCCTGGTTAAAGAGTCAGTTTGCAGTTGATTTGAGTGTTTCCGCACACCGGGATCTGCCTGCGGAAGGAGGAGGGAGAGAGGAAGAATAAAGAAGTTGAAATGAAGTAGAATGTGGGATTTCTGACTTTCAGGATCTGCCTGGGGAAGGCAGAAAGAAAAATGTGGAAATCCAGGGAAAAGACAATGCAAAAAGTGTGTTTTTCGATTCCCGAGATCCGCTTGTGGAAGGTGGAAGGCGGGAGGTGGAAAACTAGAAAAAGGTTAAGGGAAAGAGTTGAAGTTTTTATTTTTGAGTTCCAAGGTCAGAAAGAAGGAAAGCAGAAGCGCAGAAGGCGAAAGGTGGCATGATGGATGAACATCTCTATCGTTTGTTGAAGTTTTGATTTCCGAGTTTTGAGGTCGAAACAACGGAAAGTGGAAGCATAGAAGGTGGAAGGCGGAATGATGGATGAACATATTCGTCGTTTGTTGAAGTTTTGATTTCCAAGTTTCGAGGATGAAAAGGCGGAAAGAGAAAGCGCGGAAGGAGGAAGGAGGAATGATGGATGAACATATCCATGAAGTGCAGAAGGAGGAAGGCGGAAGAGTGGTCAAACATATCCATCGCACCTGATGTTTTAATTTTCAAGCTACATAGCAGAAGGAGGAAGGTGGAAGGGCAGAGGGTTGAGTTTGGAAAGAATAGGTTCAGTGTGAAAGAAGGCCTTTCTATGTACAGAATGGATCTGTTAATGGCAGAACAAATTTTACAGTGATGTATAGGGGTTATTAATCCCGAGAATGAATGTTGAAGAGTGTGTTAGCTTCCATGACCTATATTTGAAAGGAGAACAAGTGTTCTTGAGGAATTTTTTTTAATAATCCGCATTATGGGGCATGGGGACATAACAATGACTACCTTATTAGTTATGGTGAGACACATCTCCTGGATTTGAAGTTTTGTGGCTGTAGATAATAATGATTTCCCCAGAATCATCAGTATCTATATCTTTGGGATTCCACTTCTAAGCTAAAGGTGCTAAAACATTGACAGTATGGTTCACATGCAATGACCATGTAGTTCAATAACAATGCAGTGCAATGACTTATTCAATTTCTAAAATCAATTATTTCCCAAGTCAATTGCTCAACTGATGTTCCTTCTATGAAAAATAAAAAAATGTTCTCAATTAACAAGATCTCCCATATACACTAACTTGAAAGGAATTCATTTCTATTGGATGTTCTAAATACACTGCACGAATGTTCTGAATGTAATCCATGTGACATCCTCATAGATGTTTCATTCTAGTCTCTCTAAATACTCAACTAAGAATGTACACAATTTCAGAGATAAATATTATGGGGTAAAAAGGAAAAGTTGCTTGATTTCCTGCATATTCGGGTGCTAAATATCCAAAAGTGCCATCTAATCTGGTCTCCACTGAGGTCTTTTCCTATGGTGCGAACTTCACCAATCCAAAATATGAAACCTTTGCTTGAAAAACATGTCCAAGAAGTAAATTAAAGTATTCCATATCACCACCCATACTTGTTATGATGTGCATCAATTCTTTGAATTCCAAATTTGGACATAATACGATTGCTGATATAGAGGATTGTTCGACATGAATCCATGTAGAGGGATGTGTGTATCTATTTGGCATGTTAATGACCTATTCGAGTTTAACTTACTGGAGAGAATTCAAGTGGAAACAAGAATTATGAAAACGTTGCACAAATACAGTGCTTGGAGCAATCAACATTACTTGTGGGTAAAACGAAACAATAAAAACATGAACAAGTATTCAAATGAAACCTATAATGCCAAAGTACAATGAACTTTAGAATAAATGCATTATTTCTTCTATTAAATGCATCATATAATAGGTCTTTCTTTCAAGTAATGATTTCATCCATTTAGGGGGTTATTAGAGACATATATGCATTGTTTTTCTTACTACCCTATATTTTCTAGATCTAAAGTTTTTAAATCAGCAATCCCGTTAGCGTTGGGATTAACCTAAAATCCAACTCATCACTTTTTTTTTCACCCCTAATATCATTTTCAAGTGTTAAATTTCTCTAATACTTCAATCATAACTCATTTCTAAGTGTTGGTATCTTCTCCAAACGCTACCTCATAATTAGGCATGGTTTTACTAATATTTTCTAGGCCCTTTAGTTGGTTGTTCTGTGTATCCATATTCAAAATTTTTGGGAAAGCTTTCTTAAATTATGAGTCTAGAACTTCTTAGTGCCTCCTACTTTCCCAAACAACTTGCATTAATCATTTCCTATCTTGTGTGGTTGGTTGTGCTTATCTATAGGAAGCACTTAGCTAATTTATAGTCTCCCTTTGCCATTCCCCCAGGGGTGTAATTTCAGATTTGAGATTTTTCTTCAAGCAGCCATGTATTTTTACAAATTGGGCATACTGATACTATGAGAAATTTGGTTGTAGTTCTGAATTCTCAAGTTATGAACCTTAAGAATAAATTTCACCCAACATATCGGTATTCATCATAGCATTTAGAACTCAGTTGAAATTGCCCAATAAAGCATTGAATTCCTTTCTGGTTTGCTACCTGACCAAAATCCAAATCCTTTTGTCAAGTTATGAGTTTCATTAATCCTAAAATCAAGTATTTCCCAAGTTAATTTCTCAACTAATGTTCCTTCTATGAAAACTAAAAAACGTTCTCAATTAACATGATCTGCCATATACACTAGATGAACTCAACTAAAAGTGTACACAATTTCACAGATAAATATTCTTGGGTAAAAGGAAAAGTTAGCTTAATTACCTCATAATTAGGCATTGGTTTCCTAATATTTTCTAGGCCCTTTAGTTGGTTGTTATGTGTATTCATATTCATAAATTTTAGGAAAGATTTCTAAAATTATGAGTCTAGCATTTTTTAGTGCCTCCTACTTGCCCAAACAGGTTGCGTTATTCATTTCCTATCTTGTGTTGTTTTTTGTGCTTATATATAGTAATTACTTAGCTAATTTATAGTCTCCCTTGGCCATTCCCCCAGGGGTGCAATTTCAGATTTGAGATTTTTCTTCAAGCACCCTTGTCTTTTTGCAAATTGGGCATACTAATAGTATGAGAAATTTGGTTGTAGCTAGCAAGTATTCGGGAGAGTTATGAAACTTAAGAATAAATTTGCGCCCAACATATCAATATTCATCATAGCATGCAGAACTCAGTTGTACTTACCCAATCAAGCATCACTCCTTTTTTGTTTGTTTCCCGACCAAAATCGAAGGCCTTTTTTCCAAATATGAGTTTCATCAATAATATGCCAAAACCAAATACATCAGTCTTCTCAGAGGACTATTCCATTGTGAGCTACTCGGGGGCAATGTGCCCAATAATACCCCTAACAGCTGTAGTCACGTGTGAATCCCCGTCGTCCAGAATTTTCACTAATACAAAGTCACCCACAACAACTTCAAAATATTCATCTAGTAAGATATTGGTTTTTTTTACATCACGGTGAATTTTTCTGGGATCACACTGCTCATGTAGGTATAAAATTCCCCTAGCAGGTCCCAGGAATATCCTCTTCCTTGTATCCCAATCTAATGCAGGCTTTCCATGAATGGTATCTTCAAGTTTATAATATCCAATTAGTTTGTTTTTCTTGAGACTCAATTATGTCATGCATTTAATACAGATCAAAATAAAAAAAACTTATATGCAAAAGTTATATAGTTTGAAAAGTAGGAAACCCCCAATCTAATGTAGGCTTTACATGAATGGCATCTGCGAGTTTACTTAATACCCAATAATGTCATGTCTATAATATTGGCCAATTCAGACAAACTTATATGCAAAAGCTATATAGTTTAGATAGTAGACAACTTGTATTTTACTTGCGCTATCCTAATATTTGTAGAAACATGCACCAAGAGAAAAATAAGTAATTACCCCTCAGAGGAGATGCAACACTTCCATTCAGCATGTATGGATAAACCAATAGTATTTATGTGGATGTCATGCAAAATCCACATAATCGCAATAAATTCCTATGCACGAGAAAGCATATCATCTCCACTTTTGTTTGAAATTGGACTTCTCCCCCTACAGCATTAACATCTTTCAATCTCTTTACATTTAGAAAAGTTCCATATTGTAGGAATCCCTTGTAAACATTCCCAAAACCTCATGAACCTAGAATATTCTTGCGACTAAAATTGCCAGTGGCAACCTGAAGCTCTTTGAAATTGAATCTTTTGGATCACGCTGCTCTGCAAGTAATACATCATATAACCCATAAATGAAATCAGAAAACTGCTTAGATTTCACACAGAAAAGAAAAATAGTTGATAAACAAAGTTGTGTAACACTAATAACAATATTAGTAAATTGACCATCCATAGAGATTGCATACATACCATTGACATAAAAAAAAATTTGATGATTGTGTCTATGTCTTCACCAAATGAAATTTCCAATTACGAAGGCAATTACAACAGAACAAGACTCAAGAAACAAACTAAACACACAGTATGATTTTTAGAAACTCTAGAGGGTGTCATAGGAACTGCAAAAAAAATACCAATGTACACTTATTCTATCATGTTAATCTACTTAAAAAATGGAATTTAGCATGGCATGATTGTATATGAATAGAGAGAAAAACTTACTGACTGGTTGTAGTTTTTTTTCATGGTAGCAAGTAGAAAAATCATTAACATATTCACATCATAAATGAAAGAAAAAAAGTGGAAAACTTGTGTAATGGACATATTTTATTGTTTCTTTGTGTGTTCTATTGCAGAGTCAACAAAATACTGTAAGTGAAATGCTATGGTAGAATCAAGTATATGAAAACACTATTCATTCTTTATCATCTATTTAGCAAACCATAATCTATTGCGTGTCTTGTTCGTGATCCATTGGTTTTCTTTGTCATAAATGTAAAACTGTTCTTAAAAAGTTTACTTAATTTAAGGTAATGCATAATTTTAAAATGGATACTTAAACACAAAATTTAATGTCATTACTACATGTTCTAGTAAATGTATGCCAAAAAATACAAAAAAAACATAACTACTTTAATTGAATTGTTTTAGATGTACAATTAAATTTGAACATGTAATTATATTTGATTAAAGGATAGAAAGAAAGTTTAGAAGGCATGGGAAAAGGCACGCATAAGCATCCTAGAAAAAGGAGTCAAAAGCGATTGTGCACTAATCCTCTTTTATCTCCTCTCAATTTCACGTACTCCACTATATTCAAAAGGTTCTTTTCTTGGAGGTGGAGTTATCTACTTTGGCCATATAAATATAATGAAATCGATCGAAAATTTTAAAAATGGAAGTGGTAATGGAATTGGCTATGGCGCATCCCACAAGGTTACAAGCCTTTCTACGAGTGGCTAACCGATCCCAACTTGGGTAGGATATGCCTATTATTAGTGCATGGATTGACTTTAATTATTTTAAAAAAATAATAACCAAATTGTTATTAAGTATGGATAATCATAAAAAGTAATTACAAATTACATAGAGTATTTACATGGAATTCATTTTCTAGGTTTGTCCTATCCAAATAGTAAGCAACCCCCAAACAGACTACATGCAACCTTTATCAGTTCAAACCAAGGTCAAGAAATGTGGAAAGGAGTGAGCACATGTTATGAATGTTCTGACCTCGCTAGATTAGAGAGTGGTTGTGTATGCCCTCGAGGGATGGGGCATGGCATGACCTAGCTCAACAAGTTAAAAATGAAATTCAAACAGGCTAAGAAGGCCACGTTTCAAGTTTGGAAACTTTCAAGAGGTAACAACTCTGTATGGGCAGCTAAAGGAGGGCACGGCCTCAGCCCAAGGCTAGCAAAAGGAGGTCACAACATCCACGAATTAGCCCTTGGAGGGATCACATATGCCAGGGCCCAGGCCTAGAGGGCATACACAGTCGCTAGCTAGTCACAACGAGGGCACAAAGGAAGTTTAGTAGGCCCAAGAAAATCCATGTATAAGTCGCCTACAAATAGGAGTCGAAAGTGATTTCCTACTAACCATATTTTATCTCCTCGCAATTTCATGTACTCCACTACATACATAAATTTATTTTCTTGGAGGTGGAGCTATCTATTTTGTTGTTTTAATTATAACGAAATCAATTGCCAAAACCATTTTTTTTTATAGGTTGCATATGGTTCTCATAGGGTGGAAATAAAAATGGCAGTGGATGACAATTTCTATTTCTACCAAGGAGATTTTATTTTAGGAAGAAGGATACCATCATTGGTAACACAGTATCCACCTGTCCTCGATGTGTTGGATCCCACTCCTACTGCACCAAATCCTCCATTTGGGAAGCTAGGTAACAAGTACTTATGACAAAGATATGGAAAGAAAATATTAGCATTCAATCCTTAATTTCCTATTTATCATTCCAAATATTAGTATACCATCCAGTTAAACTGTATATCATCAAGTAATGTCTTCAACCGTATGTGAATGAGGCTAAAGAGTATAGATACCACACTTTATAATAGCAGTAATAAGACTCGTGAACCTTTCATGTATACTCACAAAACTGTCCCAATTATTGTGTGGCTATAACTTAGTTTGAATGAGATAATAATGTGTTTATAACCCCCCCAAATGATGACTAAATAAGGGTTGTTGTACATAGATCAGATCTGCCCCTTTGATAAAATATATTGAGCTACAGGAATGATGTATTGGGAAGCATAAAAGACACCAATCATATCTGACCTTAAACAGTAAAGTGAGTAAGGATACAAGCAAGAGTTTTCAACATATGGAAAGGATATCCAAATAAAATTCCATGACCAGAATTTTGAGTCATTTATGAAAACACATGTGACTACAGAATGCCATTCCTGACCACATTTAAATTTCCTCAATCAAATTTATAAAACAGAGGACATGTTAACAAATGCATTGTTAATTTTCACTTTAAGCACAAGAAAACTACATAAGTTTGTAGCTTCCAAGTATGCAAATATGACATACAATGCCATGGATTTGCATACAATATAAAGACGAAAAACATCATGTTAACATGCTACAACCACTAAACCCATTTCATATTACCAATTGCAACCCAATACAATTCCCAAACAAGGCATTAACTCTTCATTTCAATTCTATGTTACACAAATCTACTTCTCAAACATTTAATTTGTAGATATAGGATTATCATTCAGATTGTCCATTTAAAACATAAGATACAGAAAAATACAATTTACAGACTTGTTTATGCAGCGACAAAACTCACATTCAATCAATCAAAAATACATAAGACTACATAATTGTTTTACTATCCTTAACCAATTTATTCTCTACAATTTATAATTCCACAACAACACATGAATTCAACAACATAATTGCAATATAGTCAAGCATGTTTCATTCATGATAATTTTATAGGAAACAAAATAATTATCATGAAATTTATTAAAAACTAACAAACGTAACAAGAGGCAAATTCCAACCAGGAAAAACTAACGTTTCCCTACACTGGAGAGTGGTTGTGTATTCCCTCTAGAGTTGGGGCGTGGCATGACCAAGCTCAAAAAGTGAAACATCAAGTATGAATAGGGAAAGAAGGCAATAGATCTGTATGGGTAGCTAAAGGAGGCTGCAGCCTAATCCCAGGGCCAAAAAAAGAAGGTCATAACAACCACGTCTCATCCCTTGGAGGGATAGAAAAGGTCAGGGCCCAGCCATGTAGGGTATACACAATCACTTGCAAGTCATGAAGAGGATAGAAAGCAAGTTTAATAGGCATAGGAAAAGTCATGTATAGGAAGCCTAGAAACAAGAGTCAAAAGCGATTGTGTACTAATCATCTTTTATCTCCTCTCAATTTCATGTACTTCACTACATTGAAAATTTTCTTTTCTTGGAGGTGGAATTATCTACTTTGGCCATGTAAATATAATGAAATTGAACGAAAAAATTAAAATGGCACTGGTAATGACATTGGCTATGGTGCATCCCGCAGGTTACAAGCATTTCTACGAGTGGTTGATCGATCCCAACTTGGGTAGGCTATGGCTATTATTAGTGCATGCATTAATGGTTTATCGAATTTAATTCATTTAAAAGAATAATCACCAAATTGTTATTAACTATACAAAATCATAAAAAGTAATTTCAAAGTACATAGAGTATTTACATGGAAGTCATAGTCTAGGTTTGTCCTATCCAAATAAGAAGCAGCCCCCAAACAGACTACATGCAACCTTTATCAGTTCAAGTCAAGGTCAAGAAATGTGGAAAGGAGTGAAATGCAGCTTATGAATTTTCTGACCTCACTAAACTGGAGATTGGTTGTGTATGCCCTCAAGGGATGGGGCGTGGCATGACCTAGCTCAACAAGTTAAAAAACAAATTCAAACAGACCAAGAAGGCCACGTTTCAAGTTTGGAAACTAGCAAGAGGTAACAACTTTGTATGGGCAACTAAAGGAGGGCACAACCTCATCCCAAGGCCAACAAAATAAGGTCACAGCAACCATGTATCAACCCTTGGAGGGCTCACATAGGTCAGGGACTAGGTCTACGGGGCATACACACTCACTAGTCAGTCACAATGAGGGAACAAAGGAAGTTTAGCAGGACCAGGAAAAGCCATGTATAAGCAGCCTACAAATAGGAGTCAAAAGAGATTGCCTACTAATCATCTTTTATCTCCTCTCAATTTCGCGTACTCCACTACATACATATAAAAAATTATTTGAGGTGGAGCTATCTATTTTGTTGTTGTAATTATAACGAAATCAATTGCCAAAACCGATTTATTTTATTACAGGGTGCAAATGGTTTGCTTTGCTTTGCTTCTCTTAGGGTGGAAATAAAAAATGGCAATGAATGACAATTGCTATTTGTACCAAGGCGATTTTATTTGAGGAAGAAGGATACCACCATTGGTAACACAGTATCCACCTATCCTTGATGTGTTGGATCCCACTCCTACTACACCAAATCCTCCATTTGGGAAACTAGGTAACAGGTAATTATGACAAAGATATGACAAGAAAATATTAGCATTCAATCCTTAATTTCCTATTTATCTTTCCAAAGATTAGTATACCATCTAGTTAAAAGTTATGACTTTGAATTCATCAAGTAATTTCTTCAACCATATATCAATGAGGTTGAAGAGTAGAGATACCACACTTTATAACAGTAGTAATAAGACTTGTGAACCTTGCAATTATACTCACAAAACAGTTCCAATTATTGTGTGGTTATAACTCAGTTTTAATGAGATAATAATGTATTTATAACTCGCCCCAAATGATGACTAAAGCAGAAATGTTGTACATAGATCATATTTTCCCCTTTGATAAAAGATATTGAGCTATAGTAATGATGTATTGGAAAACATAAAAGACACCAATTAGATTTGGCCTTAAACAATAAAGTGAGTAAGGAAAAAAGCAAGAGTTTTCAACATATGGAAAGCATATCGAATTAAAATTCCATGACCATAATTTTGAGTCATTTATGAAAACACATGTGACTACAGAATTCCATTCCCAACCACATTTAAATTTCCTCAATCAGATTTATAAAACAGAGGACATGTTAACAAATGGTATCAATCCCGAGCTCTCAAATGCATTGTTAATTTTCACTTTAAGCACAGAAAAACTACATAAGTTTGCAGCTTCCAAGTCTGCAAATATGACATACAATGCCATGGATTATGCATGCAATATAAAGACTAAAAACATCCTGCAAAATTGGGCAACAAATAACATGCTACAGCCATTGAACCCATTTAATTTTACCAATTGCAACGCAATACAACTCCCAAACAGAGAACTAACTCTTCATTTGAATTCTATGTTACAGAAATATATTTTTCAAACATTTAATTTGCATCTACAGGATTATCATTCAGACTGTCCATTTAAAACATAAGCTACATAAAAATACAATTTCTATACTTGTTCCTGCAGCTACATAACTCACATTCAATCAATAAAAGATACATAAGACTACATAATTGTTTTTCCATTACCCCAAGCAATAAATATGTGAATTTATCAACTACAAAACTCCACCATGGGATGCTTCTAACCCTAACTACATCATGATGCTCCCTTTAACAAGAGGTTCTTGTAGATAACTTCCCCTTCACATGGCGTGGGGTTTAACAATCCACAAAGCACAAGGAATGGCCTTATAGAAGGAAACAATTGACATAGGAAACATCGATCGACAAGGCCTTACCTTTACTGCAGTTTCAATAGTTTGACAACTCACTGACCTACACATAATGCCAGCCTTTTATTTTTCTCGATATTCACGTATGAAGGATAGCCTTGTTGTCCAACGAAGAAAACAAGAGGAAACTTTAACTGCCTCTAGATCAACTGTACCACACATCGCTTAACATAGTTTCTCGCATATGCTTACACCCATGCATTTCTTTCCACACATCTTCTCATTTACACACAAAAGAATAAAAAAAACAACACCATAAAAAAAATACTATCACTTTCCACTTGCTATAAAAAAACCTCGTCTTTTGCCCTCCCCCCCCCCCATCCCCACCCCCCAAAAAAAACACTCTTGTACTCATGAATATATATAAGGTTATTTCCTTCCAACATCTTAACTTCCTTTTAGAGGCAAGCAATAGTTATTTGGAGAGGTTGCAGGAATATGCATGTTGTAGGTATGCATGCATCGGCCTTCAAGTATTTCCATTTTTAATTCTTTCCTATTATTAGAATCTTATTTTCTCTGACAGAATTCAAATAGGGGCTTTCATTCTTTTAGTTAGGTACTATTCTTATTTTAGTTTAGGTGTCCTACTTAGGAGAGCTTCTAGAATATGTTGATCATTGATCTCTATTCTAGTTTGTCATGTTATTCTAGGAAAAGTAGGGTGCTCTATTCGAATTTCTCAGTAATAGTCTGAATTAGGGCTTCCTATTTTAGCACCACGGGGGTGATCTATGTTTGTAAATCCCAAGCCTCTACTTCATCTATAAAAGCATGGCAGGGACATTTGGCTGATTGGTTCTAGTTTCAGTAAGACAATAGAAGTGAGAGAGAGAATTTATAGTTTTTTTAACTTTTGTTCATTGAGTTAATAGATAAGTGCACGATTGAGAGTTTATATCTGCATACTTGATGTCCTATTTTCAATGAGATGTATTTGTAATTAAAGCAGTCATAATTTGCATTTTTTATTGAAGTTTAATTTTTCAATTACCTAGTTTAGGGATTGATTTTTACGAGTACAAAATATGCTTACCATGATCCTAGAATTTTTAATAGGTTTTCCTCATCCTCAGTGTTCATTTTGTGGTAGATTTGAAATTCATAAGCATCTTTTTTGGATTGACCTTTTCCTAAAACTGCGTGGGATTGGTTAACTGTCTTCTATGGCCAGCTTCTCCATACCTAACTTGGAAAGCTATCCTCCTAGTGGATAAACTTCCTTGGGTTGTAGAGTTCTGAGCAACATGGAACCTAATCAAATTTTAAGTGTTATTTCTTATTTGGAAGAAAAGAAACAAAACAATGTTTAATAAAGCACAACTTGTTAATAATATTTCTCGGTATGGTAGTTTGCTAATGTGTAAATTTGTATATGTAGATTGTTATACAGGTACAACAAGTTAAGTTGGATGTCGCATATTTACTCAACTTTTAGACTATTGAAGGTGCACCCTGCGCCATGAGCAAGGTGACACCAACTTCCTCTCCAAGACTCAGCTAGATCTAGAAATTTACATGTCCAAATGGAAGGGATTGCAATCTGCAACAAAGCTAGTTAGGTAATATACAAGCACAGGGATCACCAGAATAGTTTCTCTCCTACATCCCAAGCATCAAAATGATAAATTTCTTACACTTCTTGCTATCCTAGCACTCTTTCCATCTCAGAAGCAAAAAATCTTCCAACGCCTTGTAAAGGAAATGATGGATAGGAGTCGATCATTATAGGAACTAAGCATGTTACTAAAGGTTATGGGCCTCTGCCCCAAAGGGTCGTGATAAATCCTTCTTGGTGATGGGGCCAACCTAAATGTTTCCTATGTTATGGACCTTGGTATGCCTGCCTCTTGTTATATAGGCCATATGGACAAACTCTATGCTTTTATATTGTGTTGACATATAGACTTGTACTTCTTCTTCTGTATATCCAAATGATCATATTTAGTTAGTAAGAAATTTCAATCATGTGTTATACCCAATTTTGATTTAGCTGGTGGTTGCTGACTGGCTGCCCCACTTTTTTGTATAAAATCCCATCATGTACATGTCTTATTTATATCAATAGTCAAAGAAGGAATTTTACTAACAAAAAGGAAATACAATAAGAATAAAAAGTAGTAGGATCCCTCCCCAAATAACGACACAAGTTAACATGCAAAATTCCATGGATGCCATGTTTTTTCATAAACAACCTGTAGGTATAGATAGGACCTTTTAATTCGGTAACTATGAAGATAACTTTTAATTTTTTACATATTTTTGTCAAGAGGCAATAGCTTGAATGGTGGGGACATAAGTGTTTCACTCTCCCCACCTGGGTTCAAATCCCCGATAACACATGCATGAGATTCATGTTGAACTCTTGGTGAGTTAATAACTATACATAAGATAATTGTTGAATTATTCATGAGATAATTGTTGATTGGGGTCGGCAAGGTACTAGCAACTGGTTTACCCTGGATACCATCCTTAGAATGAGGGAAAGTTCCTGGGAAGTTTCTACAGTGATCTATATTCCTAATCTAAAGACATGAAATTTTTTATTACAACCATTGAGATAATGTAGGCTTGTCTCAAATGATAGACCAAGATTAAGAAACAGTGTAATTTTAGGACATAAGATATACAGAAAAGGACAAAACTAACTCCAACAATCATATGGTAATCAAATACCTGAACAAAAACAGTTGATTAAGGATCTAAATACACAAGAATTTTTTTCTTAAAACCATTGAGATAATCTAACCTCATCGCATATGACAGACCAAGATTAAAAAACAGTGTAATTTTTGGACATAAGCTATAGGAAAAAAAGCAAAACTAATTATCCCCACCTAAGTTCAAATCCCTGATAATACATGCATCATCCATATGTTGAAATCTTTGTGAATGAATAGTTATACATGAGATAACTATTGAAATCTTCATAAAATAATTGTTGATTAGGGATGGCAAGGTACCAACAACCAGTTTACCCAGGATACCATTCTTAGAATGACAGGAAGTGCCCAGGAGGTTTCACTGGTGAACTGTATTCCTAAGGATCTAAAGACATGAAATTTTTTATTACAACCATTAAGATAATGTAACCTTGTCTCATATGACAGACCAAGATTAAGAAAATGTGTAATTTTAAGGCAGCTTCACAGAAAAAGGGAAAACCGACTCTATCAATCATATGGTAACCAAAGACCCAAACAAAAATAGATGATTAAGGACCTAAAGACAAGAATTTTTTTATTGCACCAAGAGGCGCTCGACAACCCAGTATGGGGGAGATCTTGTAACGTTACATAACGTTATGTAACATTACATAACGTTACAAAGCTAAAATAAATGTCAGCCAAAAAACAACCTAATATAAGAGAGATCTTGTAAGGTTTGTTAAGTAACTTTTGTTACTAACAAATTAATAAAAAATAAAATGTTAATTATCAGTCAAAATAAATGTCGGTAAAAAAACAACTTAAAAAGAGGGAGATCTTGTAACTTTTGTTACTTACAAAATAATAAAAAATAAAAATTTTAATTATCACCCAAAATAAATGTCAGCCAAAAGATGTTGTAATGTTCCTACCTAACAAAACAATAAAAAAAGTAAAAATTTAATTATCTCCAAAAAAAATGTGCATAAAAAAAAACACAATATGGTGGAGATGTTGTAATTTTCCTATGAAACAAAATGATTAAAAATAAAAATTTGAATTATCTGCAAAATTTTTTGCCTTCTAAACAACCCATTGTTTTATTGTACATGGTTTAGGAGGGCCTTGCACATGGTTTTAAAACAATGTGCAAGGCCTCCTAAACAACCCATGGTTTTATTGTACATGGTTTAGGAGGGCCTTGCAAATGGTTTTAAGACCATGTGTAAGTCCTCCTAAACAACCCATAGTTTTAGGAGGGTCTTGCATATGATTTTAAAACCATGTATGGGGAGATGTTGTAATGTTCGTTCCTAACAAAATAAAAAATATTATATGTAGGGCATAAATAATATTAAATATTAATAATAAAAATACTATATGTGGACCTTAAACAAAAATATGTGTCTTTTGGTTTGAATAAAATCAATACCTATATATAGGACACACCAAGTTGATAGCTCATTGCGTGCAATACCTAAAAAGAGGTTTGCACCTTAAGAGATTGATCCCTCTCGGCACTTGATAGAACCTAGGAGTTGGATCTACACTGGTTAAAACCATTGAGATAATGTAACCTCGTCTCATACTGATATGACAGACCAAGATTAAGAAACAGTGTAATGTTTAGACAAAAGCTACAGGAAAAAAGATAACACTGACTCCAGCAACCATATGGTAATCAAAGACCTGAACAAAAAAAGTTTGACATGCAAATACATGATGATAAGAATTTCAACCTCCATTTGGATCTTAACAACACAATTCCTATATAATAACAATTTTTTGTCAATGATCTAACCTAATGCTAGAAAATGTTAATAGATCTTGGGAAACTATCAAACCATCATCTAAGGGCATTTCCTAAAAAATGAAAAGAAAACCAATTGCGCTTCTTTTCAATTTTAAAACAAAAAATGTGGACAAATATAAGATAATCTTTGCAAAATTACGTATATTTATACTCCTTGTGCCGAAGATAAAACAATAGAACTAACACATGCATGTTAATAACCTAACCGGGCTTTAAAAAAGAAAGAAAATAAGTCAGAACCATTGATAAAGCACTCATGATGAAAGAACTAAATGTGTTACTGATAATCCATATGGTACATATAATCATATTCAATAGTTTATAAAACATAGAAGTTTGTAATGGCTAATAATACATTAGAGGTTTGACTTCATGTGAATAAATCTCTATTAGAGAAATGTGAGAACCATTTTAGATTGTTTTTTTTTGTTTTACAGACCTTTCTCTGATGATTTTGCAAAAACAAGGTCAGCTGAAGGCCTGAAGTAAGTAAAAGTGATACCAAATTTGACCATCTTCCTTCAACCATATAGGCTTGGGCCTCTTCAATGTAACGTATCACTTGAGTTTCTGCAACCTGCTCACACTGATTGAAAAATACAAGAGGAACTAAAGTAAGGTCAGTTTCCTTTAATGATAGAAGTCGGGATAGAATTGGAAGGTGTGTATGATTAAAAGACACCATGGAATGTAAAAAAACTATCAGTAGTTGGAAATAGGCAGGTGCCATGCACTAATGGCCAGACAAACATGCCATTTGCATGGAAAAAACTAAATTAACGAACTTCTTGATAATATCAAAAGCAAAAAATAAGAAAAATTGTAAAAAAACTATTAGTAGTTGGAAATAGGTAGGTGCCATGCACTAATGTCCAGACAAACATGCCATTTGCATGGAAAAAACTAAATTAACGAACTTCTTGATAATATCAAAAGCAAAAAAGAAGACAAATTCTAGTACAAACATAGCCACAAGAGCTGCTAGAAAACAATCTATAACCAATAGGGCATATCATGAATATCACTTCCAAAAGAGTGTTAACCGACACTCAGTATCCAACATAAGATCCCCAACACAATATTATCACATCTTAACTTAAATTTACAACATTTTTGGCATGAACTTGCTATTAACTAATCAATTTAAAATACATGTAGACCTTAAAGATACGTATCCCATGTAACATTGGTCATATCCAAACAATATTTATGGGATGCAAAGAATTGTTACTTACTTCAAGCCCTGCATTAGCCCACGCCATGTTTGTAGTGAACCGAGCTACATCAAGAGTAGCATCCTCATCTGAAGTCTCCACAAATGTTGCCATCCTATGCAACCAAACTAAATATTACAAAACCACACCAACATCGGATGGAAACAAATTAGCATTATCCCAGGAAACAAAAGTACCAATACTCCTTTCTTAACATCTAGTTAGACAAAGAAGATGAGCTATTTTGATTAGATCGCAAACTCTTTTTGATAGTTGGTTATTTAATCCCCCTTACTGAATCTACAATATGGGGAAACAAGTTATTCAAGAAGAAAAAGTTCATCAGGTGTCTACTCTACATGTGAATTAGCTAGAAGTGCACCTAAAAGAAGATATGGTTCATAAACCTATGGAAAAACAAAAGGCCACTGATTTGTTGATGCAGTTGATAGTGCTAATCCATCCACCTTCATGGCATAAGCTGAAAAGCTATAATGCCGAGTGTGAGTGCTGGCTGGTTTGGGAAGAATAAGTACCCCTAAATTTACACTCCTTGGCACATTATTTAATAGATGATCACCTTCTCCCCTTGTTGAATCTATGATTTATGGAAACAAATCCTTCAGAAAGAAAATGTTCACCGAGAGTTTGTCTCCAATTGGATTGGGAGTCATTTATATAGGTTACCAGGCAGACCCATAGCTTTAGAGGGAGGGAGAGGCAGCATTAGTTTGAAAATGAGATCAAAAGCTAGTTACATACCCAGATACAGATATAGATTCAGTAGTAGGGTCCCTAGTCCTAGATCAAGGTTGAGTCCATGTTTGAGAGCCAATAGTCTTATATTCTATAGTAGTACCCACCAATGAAGTAACACTACCCTTCCTAATATAACATGTGAATCCGCTAGAAGAGTGCCTAAAAGGATAGCTCATGAATGAATGGCAAGCTAATAGGGTATTGTTTCACTAATCATGACAGAGTGTTAAATCGCCTAGCAAATTTCTATTCTTGTTGCAGTCTGTCCAGACTCCAAACCATAGTAGCAAGCTATATTGGGATCAGTGCCTGTACAAATATTATTCGGAATTCGAAATTCGACGAATTTTGATATAGCTATTGCTTGCCACATAAATATGTCTACAACCTTCTGCGCTACCCATTACCACTCTGGTTTCCACTCAGTTCCTTCACTGTACCACAAAAAAATGGAACACTTTAATTTACCAAAAGTTAGAGAATAGTTCAACTCAGAATAGATATTTAGTGAATTTAATGGTTTTACACAATAGAAAATATGGATTTCCAATTAACATCACATTATACAACGAACATGCGACGGCGTCAGTACGATAGCCCAAAACTATAGTGATAAAACATATAGAATGTATTTGCAATTTCATTTTTAGAAATGTCAATGTGAAGCATATATTCTCAACATAAAACTTTATTATTATCGATAGTTAAAAAGTTAAAAATCCAATAGAAAGTCAGGCATAGTGGTGAACATGGTAAAGGTCAAGCCACCTACCAAGGTTCAATTCCGCAGGAGGTTATGAATATGTGATTGGGGATAGGTGTAAGCCTGGGGTGATTATGATAGGAGACTACCACTTGTCATGGCATGAGTTTAGCAATGTCTCGTATTGTTTCATGCCAATTGAACTTCTATTAGAGAAATATGAATACCTTTTTCTCATGTGAACATCTTTTCAATGGAAAAAATTCATCCTAAAGAAAACAAGTTCTCTTTAGCTTGTTTTCCTTTCAATGTGACAATCTTGTCTCCATGTTGTTACTTCCCATCTAATTTTTATTGAGCCCTGGTATGGTAATGTACTTATTACATGATATATTTTAATTTTGAAGTTTTTGTTACATTATCAATATTTGAAGTTCTTTAATTTGGTTGAAATTTTTTTCCTGATGCTAAGAGAAAAAAAATCTAATTGAGTAGAATGCATGATTAAAATAATTTAGGTTGCTTCCATAATAGGATGTGGGAATTATCAGTATGTTTGTTCATGATATATGTATGGTCAGATTCCCTACTGGTTACTGCATTGTATGGTATTGTGGAGGCTGCATCTATTGCAATTTTTGGTCCAACTATTGGATATTGGATTGATATATCAAGGTATGTTCCTTCTTAAGACTTAAAATTTCCATGCTAATTGATATTTTTCAAAAGTTCCATGTATGCATGCATAGTTATTTCTCAAGGCTAAGGGAATTACATATATTTGATCTAGATTGTACCTAAATGCATGGTTATGTATGAAGGTCAATATGAGAACAAGATTACTTACTGATTGTTATAAAATACAGGTATTACAAACATGGTTGGGACTACAAAATTTGTCCTTTAATGTTGTAGTTGGAGGGTAGTATCGATATTGTTGAGTTACTCTAAGTCAACTATTGGAACACCAACTTTTATTTCCCTTGTCATTGTTGTAAATATAACTGGAGCCATTGGTATTCTAGCAAGCCTTGCAAGTGCTATGTTGATAGAGAGAGATTGGTAAGTGTCTAATTCTATTGTGACAACAATACAAAGAAATGTTATGTTCAAGGTAATTGACACACTAACTAGTGATGTCGGGGGCCAATAATGGTGTTTTCCACCTCCACACAGAGAGTGAAAGAGAATTTTCATCTATCACTCTTTAGATCTGCCCTTTTCATCTATCTAGATATATGTGCAAACAAATTGTTTGAATCATATAGCTCTGTACTGTGAGAAGTTTATATATGCACATTATGGTTTCAAAGTAGCATGTGAAAATTGAAATTATATTAATGTCCACTATAGACCAAGCTAGGTCAACGTGACTAGAGATTCATTCATCATGAAAAGACCATACAAAAACAGAGGGAATCCCCCTAAAGTGAGTAATTGCTGGAAACCATTATTTGTAAGTAAAAGGATAGATTCAACTAAAAAGAGTGTTTCCTATATTTCTCATAACTACTTGATAAGTGGCACACGAATGGACAGAGAAACTCTAGTAATAAAATCATCCATCATTCAAAACATAGCCTTTGAGAGCTTTGTCCCAACAACAAACTTGGCCCTCACTTCTACTCTTGCATTATTTTATTTCATTTAATTTTTATGTAATCTCTTCCCCACCAAATTGAAGGCACATTTGTACCACTTTTTCATTGCTTCCAATTGATCATTCATGTAGGGTACCAAAGTACTGTGATCTATTTATTCCATCCTTATGTTACATGCATATTTTTGCTGTCAATTTGCACCCACTTGGGAATCCAATAGGGTGCATATTCCTTCTTGAAAGCACTGGATTTTGAGATTTATTGTACTTATTTTCAATTTTATGTTTTTTCACACTATACAATTTCTGTTCATGGGATTATTTGATGATTAAATATGTATTTTTCTAATTTTCTCCTTTAGAGATTAAAAACAGAAGCAAAAACCACACAAGCTGTTATCTTTCCTTAGACATTGTTTGAGAGTAATAATAGGAGGTTATGCATTTAACCCTTTATGCCCAGGGTTAGTATTCAAGTATAGTGTAATTTTCATTTGTTATTAGGTTTTTTTTAAAAAGAATATTTTTTAAACTAGTAGTTTGGATGGGAAAATGATTTCTTTTTTACAAAGAATTGCCTGATTCAAATCCTTCAAGAGGTAGTGTAGCTTAAAGGCAGTCTCATGATAGGCTGAAACTAACATGCATAAATTTCTAAAGTCACCATCACCAAGATCTACTTACAAGAATCTCTACATTCTCATGCCAAGCCTCTTACCAATGATTCAGAGTTTGGTTGAGTTGGAAAAATCTCCATGTTGACTGCCTCTGCTTAAAGAAATTAATCTAAGAAATCATCTATGACTATTAATCAAATAAAATATTGATCTCAATGTTGTGGATCGTACTTCCATTGATAGACTTATCGTCAAATCTTGCAATGGATAATTGGTAATGAATACCAAAAATTTTTGGAAAATATAATTCATAGCTATGTATCAACTTTCTGGACAATAAAAAATGAACTTAAATTGCTAAAAAATTATTCTCTATAGTGTCTTAAATATTAGTTGTCTTGGAGTTGGCAGCTTTGCCATAGATCCCATGGTCTTAAAGAATAATGTAGATGTCCTTGTGTTGCACTACAAAACAAAACACCTTATGAAATGTGGCATGATAATCTTCCAGCTGTCAAACATTTTAGAATTTTCGGTTCCACATGTTATGCTTTGATTCCTGAGCAACAAAGAAATAAATTGGGAGCAAGAAGTCGGAAGTGTATTTTTTGGGGATATTCTAATACTTCTAAAGCTTATAGGTTGTATGATGAAGATAACAGGAAGTTTATTGTTTCTAGAGATGTTATATTTCTTGAGTTTGAGAAAGATGCACTCACTATTGATAAACAACTTGCTCAGCTTGATAGATTTCATTCTAAAAAAATCTATCATGAAATGGATAATGAACTTCCAAATCTTGAAGGGGGGATTCCTGTTCTAAGTCAAGGTCAAGTTTTGGAATTTCCTTCTAATACACAAGTTGATGATTCTAATGCACAAGTTGATGAAACAAAAGATGAGACAGTTGATGATATTGTAAATGGAATGGATAAACTAAGTATCATGGATAATGTAGAACCCGCTCTTAAAGAAGAAACAGAGCAAACACCACACCAAGAAGAAGTTCGTAGATCAATACGAACTAAGACATTCCCTAAAAGGTATGATGATTTTGTAACATTAGATTGTGAATTAAACTTTCATGCATTTGATGAACCTGCATCTTTTCAAGAAGCAGTAAATAGTGATGTATGGAAAAGTGCAATGCAAAGAGAGTATGATGCTCTCATAAAAAATGGAACTTGGAGGTTGGTGAACCCTTCAATTGAAACCAAATTGATTGGATGCAAGTGGATATATAAGAATAAAATATAAAGAAGATGGGTCCCTTGACAAACACAAAGCGAGACTTGTAGCAAAAGGGTATGCACAGAAAGAAGGTGTTGATTACATAGAAACATTTGCTCCTACAGCTAAATGGGGCACCATTCGAACTTTGTTTTCGTTAGCAGCACAAAAAGGATGGATGTTAAAACCACATTTTTCAATGGAGACTTAAAAGAAGACGTGTATATGGATCAGCCTGAAGGATTTGCTATCAAAGGTCAAGAACATAAGGTATGCAAATTAGTCAGATCTTTATATGGTTTAAAGAAAGCACCTCGAGCTTGGTATGAAAAGTTAATTGAGCATCTTCTCAAATTGAATTATAAGCACTTAATCTAGATGATGCAACTTTATTTGTCAAGAAAGTTGGAAGATCGGTTGTATATCTAGTTGTCTATGTGGATGATTTGCTTATCACAGGAAATAATGAAGATTATATAGTATCTATCAAAAGAGAGTTGAAAAAGGCTTTTGATATGACAGATTTGGGATTATTACATTATTATTTAGGAATTGAAGTAGATCAAAAACCAAAGCACATTTTCATTTCTCAGAAAAAATATGTTGGAGAGTTATTAAACAAATTTGGTATGTAGGATTGTAATCCTGTTTCAACACCAATGGAGCAGAATCTAAAGCTTACTTCAAATGAAGGTAGCACATTTGAAGATCCAACAAAGTACAGGCAGCTTGTTGGAAGTTTAATTTATCTTACTACTACTCGTCCTGACATAACTTTTGCCGTATGAATACTTTTCAGGTTTATGCATCATCCCTATGAAGGTCATTGGAATGCAGCAAAGCGAGTGCTCAAATATTTAAAAGGAACTCAATCTTATGGCATCAAATATTCTAAAGTTTCAGACTTTCATCTCATCGGTTATTCAGATTCAGATTTTAATGGAGATAAAGAGCATGGGGACTCTATTTCAGGTTATTTGATGAACCTTGGATCAGCAGCTATCACATGGAGATCACGAAAGCAATCTGTTCCTATTGATTCTACAACTGAAGCCGAATATGTTGCAGCAGCTCAAGTCACAAAAGAAATCATTTGGCTTCGTAAAAGACTTGAAGACTTGCAAGAGAAACAAATGACTTCAACGCCTCCCTTTGTTGATAACACTTCTGCAATTCAATTGGCCAAGAATCCAAAATTCCATGATCGAACCAAACATATCAACACCAAATATCACTTGATTCGACATCATGTTGAGGCCAAAACCATTAATCTGACACATTGTCCTACTTTAGAGCAAATTGCAGATATCTTTACTAAAGCATTGGGCCGTGAAAAGTTTGAAAAATTTAGAATGCAGCTTGGCATGTCAGATGTCCCTTCGGATTAAGGGGGGAATGTTGAATAATCCTTCAGGATTACATTGTAAATACTATTTCAGTTAATAATCTCGTAGATAAAGGTTTTGATCTCCTTTAAATGTAACACTCATTCACCTAGCTAAGGTTCTTCACTACCTGTGTCAAAAACAAGTGAAGCAACTAAAATAAAATCATTAGCCCCACAACATGCCTTGCAAATATATTGATAATTTGATACATAAGATATTGCTTACAGATTTTCCTTGAACGCGTAGTATTTCTGAATCTTCTCAGGAAGTACAAGGCTACAAAAATAACATGTTGTTGGTATATCCGACTCTCATTTCTGGGTTATTAAATTGCAGGATTGTTGTGATATCTGGAAGTCAGCCACCTGGCCTTCTTACTAAAAATGAATGCAATGACAGGACGAATTGATCTCAGCAGCAAGTTGCTGGAACCTGTTACTGCCGGTTTGATTAGGTTGGGTACAGATTTCAGAATATACTGCTCATCTAGTTCTAAGTAAAAGGGATTTCCTGATTTTCACATAAGACAACACATGTCTGGATGTCTAGATAGAATACACTGGTTTTTCCTGCGTCTCGCAGATTTCTATCCCTACTTTCCGAATAAAGTTGAGACGCGTTAGTTGACTGCCTCTAAAAAAAGGCAGCTTTTAAGGCAACGATTGGAAAATATGAACAAATAAATCAACAATAGCAGCGCAAATTAAGCAAACATAAAAGTCAATGCAAGCTTGAATGATAACACTAAAAAAGGGGGAGAAAGCCTAACCGACAATAGAAATTCAGTGTTCTTCACTAAAGGATAAAGCTTTTGGCGAAACAGTTAGATAATGTTGAGTTTAATTTCAGAAAGCATGTGTAAGATCAATCTACCAGCGACTTCTCTTTAAATGAAGTCTCACTAAAAACTAGTCTAAGATGTTCAATTTCTACTAAACCCGGTAAGAACAACGAGAAAATTCAAATTTAAGCCAAATCTAACTGCTACTAACACTAAATTATCAAAGTCCAACTATATCTCAGCGGTAAGGACTGCAAAACATCAACCTTTTGCAGAATACATCAATATTTAACAGAATATACAAGCTATCTCGACTGATATCGAGTTCGTGAACAGTGAAAATCAAGAAACGACAAAATTGAACAGAAATAGCAATCGGCGTGCAAAACAGAAAAGGCCTCGGCAACATTACCTCAATGAGACCTCGCATTCATATCAAGCATTATCTTCCTTCCATTTGCCTTCAAGCCTCACGGTATTTTCCTGAGCGGGCTTAACAGCCCCGTTCTTTCCAGCCATGGCGTTCAATCCAGCTCGCCTCTTCTCTGAGATTTGCGCTTATCGTCGTTTTCCAGTGCAGAGTCGCGGGGGTTTTAGGCATTTCCTTTACTGTGAGAGCATGATCGTCGTTGTCGTAGCAGCATATATCTATTCCATTTCCCCATCCTTCAGAAGCATAGATGACGTGATGGAGGGTTTCTTGGAGATAGTAGAATGAGCCGGAAACACGTGGCATCATCTACGCAGGAGGGGGCAACGATGATGAACAACGTTGTCAAACCTGACTCTCCTAACGGCATATATATATATATAACTAGCATACCTGAAAGAGGGGAAACGAAACACTGAAGAGAACTTCCATATGTTTCAAAAATGAGAGAAAGTTGTGTGTAGATAATATAAGTTTATGTGATAAAAAAAATTTACGAAAATAAGTGAAAATTTTTAAATTTGAAAACATTCACTGGACAAGTCAATGTTTTTTCCTAGATCTTTTGAATGCCAATGTAATCTTACAAAGCAAAAAAGGTCCAAAAATCCAAGGGGCATAGTTATAGGAGTTTTCCAAGTTTTAAGCAGCTTTAGAGAAACTCGAAACCCCTGGATAAAGTTTTTAAATTTGAAAACATTCACTGGACAAGTCAATGTTTTTTCCTAGATCCTTTGAATGCCAATGTAATCTTACAAAGCAAAAAAGTCCAAAAATCCAAGGGGCATAGTTATAGGAGTTTTCCAAGTTTTAAGCAACTTTAGAGAAACTCGAAACCCCTGGACGTGGAGGAACTATACCTTTGAAACTGAGACTTGACCTAGACGTGGAGAGACTATACCTTTGAAATTGAAACTTGAACTATGTGAGACATCAAAATTTTTGCACATCATAATTTGCACAAGCGACACCATTTTTCCTGTCGAACATTCGCGTGGGTTCTCTTATAATCTCATGTATTGAAGATCATTGAATGGCCAAATAAGGTTAACAGGTGAAGAAATTATTTTGTTTCAAGTTTTTAATATCCGAAGTCAATCTTCGTATTGAATATCGATAGTATATAGTCAGGATGTCCATTAGTAGCTTGTTTCTTAGTTTTCATGACATAATGGATGTAGAAGCCAACCCCCTTCCATGCACATATTGTAGCTCGAGGGGCACAAGTTTTGATAGACGTAACAATTTCACTGAATTTATTTTTACCTTTTCTCTTCACTAAACGTAAAGGCAAAGACATGGTGCCCTTCGCTCCTTGCGAGTCCCAAAACCATCACGATTGAATGTGGAGGCCCTCTGAGTCGTAAGCTTTGATATATGAAACTGAAAATTACAATCCAATGAACACAAAGACATTTTCTTATTGTTACATTTCTTTGCAAAATATATAATGTATATATGACCGCTCATTAGACTCCCATAAACCTTTCTTCAACCTTGAGACTCACATAAGTTTTTCTTTCTTTTTCAAGTTCTGCAACTTTGGTTAGCTCCATTAGTAGAGCTCATTGCCAGATAATTTTTTTTTCAAAACCATGGCGACGTCCTGGCCTATTGATTTTTTAAATCCCAACCAACCTTCAAATCACCCACATCTTTTCGAGTGCAATGTCTTTCTGGCTCACAGAGTTTGGGTTTTCAAATGTACAAACCAAGTGTCTGGGGGACCTATACAATTGTGTTTCAGATGATATGCATGATTGCCAAATGTCCCATGGAAACTGTGAAAGTAGACGGTTGGAACGATACAAATATGTATGAAAAACTATGAAAGTTAGCTAAGAGATGTTGCTGAGAGTTCTTTGCCCATCGACTTTGGTGTTGGACAAAAATCATCATTATTGATGATTTATTGCAACAATCTTCTGTAAGTATTGATGATTGGATACATAATTACCATGTGGGGAAATAGAATGGTAATTACAGATAGCTGATACTTCTTTCAAGACACATGAACACTTACATATATTTGAACAACCAGATAGCCAATTGTTTATGAACAACATTTATTACTCACAGTGGAAAAACATCACAAAAATATACTGAAGAACATTCAACAAGAACATAGGTTCAGGAAGTTAAACACTCTCACAATTAATGAAACACAGCCGAAAATGAAATAGTTCCCCTTCAACATTGTTCATTTAATCACATTGATACATTCCACATTTCGCTTTCTCCAGCAGGCAAAATTTGCAGTTACTGATTGTAAAACAAAATAGCTCCTCTTACAAGCAAATGGTTTACAAGTTTTTCCAGGGAAAAAGTCCCCGTCTAACTTCTACTTTCAAATATTTAAACTATAACTGCAGACCGCTTGGGCTGCCCTCTAAACGTATGACCTTTCAGTTTCTCGAACATTTCATATCCCTCTCTCCATCTTTTCTTCATATGCTCATGATCAGTTGGGTAACTGCTGGACCTTTCCGTCCTTCAAACGTTTCATATTCTTCTATGTTGTCTGTTATGCATTCATGAACTATTTAGTAACTGATAGCTCTTTTTGGGTCAGTGCCTTTATCGCCTTGGTAGTCCAACCACTCCCTTGAGTCCACCTGCAAATAAACCAACATGCATCATTCATTGGATTTGCGTTCCAAAACAAAGCAGCAAATTATATTACTGAAAAAGCTAATCCACAAGAAAAGACCAGGTGTGCCATCATCATTTTACAAATGTCGACAACACTACCTTGTCCTCCTACGGGCTCGTGATAAAAACACCAACTGCGGAAAACGAGAGGAAACCGACATCGGAAGCAAAAGCTCTGCCCAGCCGCAACGGCGGAAGAGTAAATGCTACAGACATGCGACGGGAGGGCGGGAAAACTCAATCGCAAATTGGAAGGATAATGACATCGGAAGCCAAATGGTTTTTCCAGCCGCAACGACGGAAGGGGCACATCTACAGGCATGCAACGAAAATGTCAACACGCATCGGCAGCGGAGCGCTTTTTACTTCGGATGGCTAAACACTTTAAGAGCCGCAACGACGGAAGCGAAAAGGTTAGGGACACGAGACCTGAGGGCGGGAAGACTCTCAATCGGAAGTCGAAAGACATTTTACATCAGACACTAAATGGCTTTCCCAGCCGCAACGACGGAAGCAAAAAGGTAATGGCCTCCGATCAAACATATTTTCAACGCCCGATGCATAAAAATGATCAAACATATTTTGGACGCCCGATGCATAAAAATGATTTAAGTGTTTTGGACAGCTTCTCAAACTCAACAACAGACAGAAACCTGTTATACCTCCGCAACGACGATCCACAATAAAGAACACTTGGTTCGATCAACAAGCGAAAACAAACTTAGAATCTGCGACTCACCATAAATTCCAAACGCAATCAAAATTCGAACCTTGGGAGAGAGTTAAGCTTTTACAATCATCTAAAATTAAAACACGACCAAAAACTCAAAGGATCCAACGATTAAAACAAAATGCAAAATCATGAGGAGGGGCCCAAAATTTAAGAAATTTGGGGAGAACGGTTGCAGCTGCAACACAAGTGTCAACCATTTTGCTATATTATTTCTCTTTTTCAATTTTTATATATATATAAATACAAAAATTATATTATTTAAGAGAAAAGTATAAATACATAAAAACTATATCATTTGAGTTATAGAAAAAATAGTCCTTGGCTAAATTAACTTTAACCATATCCCATAAGAATATGAATATTTTAAAAGATAAAAAGATATGAGATAAGAAGAAATTAGTGTTTTTTTATATAATTTTAATATTTAAAATTAACTATTTACTTTGTTAGGGTTTGAAGATTGAATAGAAATATATTAAAAGATTAAAAAATATGTATAAATTGGTGTTTTTTAAAGTTAGAATTACAATTGTATGGAAAGTAGTTAGGTGTTCTACAATTTAGTATGAAGAAGATGTATGTATAGAGGATATGTCTAACTAACCTACTAAAAATTTAAAAAAAATTAATTAATATTTTTTATAAGTTTTATTAGAAAAATCAATTTGATTTTTCACTTTGTTAAAGGTTGGAGACTAAAATGTATGAGTATGAAAAAGTATAAATACTGATGTTGTTGTCGGAGAAACCACAGTATCGAAATGTATGAGTATAAATACTCTTTAAACACATTGTTTTTAAAAATGATTTCAATTATAATTCAACAATATATATAAAATAACAAATCAATATTGTAATCAACCATATCTAATATAACTAACCTACAACATATAAGTGAATTATGTCTTGAGTATAAAAAATATGCATCGCTAGTCCATGTCCATGTAGTAGGGAGATACTTTTGTTTTCATCTTTTTTAATTATATTTATGTAAGTACATTTAATTTTTCAATCTATCTAAAGGGTAATTAAAGAGTTGTTTTTTTTTAATTCCTATTTAAATTTATTTTTGAGATCTTATTGATGGGATACCATGAAAACCAAGATAAAAATATGACTAAATAAAGAAAAAATGCTATTTTAAATGCATAGAAACTTTCCTCAAAGTAGGAGGAAAGGTTTTTTTTTCTTCTGTATTTTATATAATTTCGACCTAGATTGGAAATTAACAATCTAGCTTTTTGTCTAATTTAAACCTAGATTAAAAATTAACAAGCGAGAAAAAAGTTTATTGTCTAGTCAGATAAGTATAAATACATGTTTATGAAAACAATCAAAACACTGAAACAAAATGCAATGTAGGAGGAAAGCTTTCCTTTTTTTTTCTTCTTGTTTTTATATAGTTTATAATTTAGACCTAGATTGGAAATTGACAATCTAGAAGATAGATTTTTGTCTAATTTAGACCTAGATTAGAAATTAACAATCGAGAACATATTTTTTTGTCTCGTTAGACACGTATGAATATGTGAGGTTGGGATAGAATTTGATAGATGATGTTCTCTGTTTTTGATATCCCTAGCTGGGTTTATGGGAGATAAAGTTTGAACTTGGTATTATCTGCAAGGAATAGCTTGAGGCCAAGCTATGTCTGAGGGCTTGAGGAATACTTGTGGTTGATATTATGCTATCTTGATGCTTTTTTGGTTCATTTTGCAAATGTTTTTTTCTATTGTAACCACTGTCTTTTAGACACAACATACTTGAGGTTGGGATAGAATTTGATAGATGATGTTCTTTGTTTTTGATATCCCTAGCTGGGTTTCTAGGAGATAAAATTTGAAGTTGGTATTATCTGCAAAGAATAGCTTGAGACCAAGCTATATCTGAGGGCTTGAGGAATACTTGTGGTTGGTATTATGCTATCTTGATGCTTTTTTGGTTCATTTTGCAAATGCTTTTTGCTATTGTAACCGTTGTCTTTTAGACACAACTTTATTTAATATAAGGTTGTATTTTCAGTGTGAAAAAAAAAGTTTATGAAAACAATCAAAACAATGAAACTAAATACCCAAAAAAGGTTATTTTGAAAGGAATTTTAAAGCCATTTCAATTTATTATGCAAATTTACTCTTTTAAAATTTCCTCGCAATCTCGAGTTTGGGAAAAACCAAAATACTTGTAATATTTATTTCATAAATTTTTACTCCCCTTCTTTATAACAAAAGATAACTTATTGCGCTAATATGTCACACACCTCCAATTTCCATAATAATTTTTAGTTTTGATAAACATATATCCATAAACATATCATTATGTTCCAACATGTATTAGTTGCTATGATCTAAATACATTTGTTATTTCTTTGTAAAGTTGCTTACACAGCTCTTCCACCTGCTATATGATAGGTTGCACAAAAACGTTGATGTTTACCGGGTTTACTATCAATTTTCGCCATGCCCACATGTGATGTTCTATTCCTTTTATCTTGTTCTGGTTTACTAAGTTTTGCCTATCCCTAAGGCTAAGTCTTGATCTTTGTTTTCCTACCTTATCTATAGGGCATAGAAGCTCTATCACTACTACATTTCGACCAAAAATCCGACGGCCGTCATGTCGGATTTTCGACACTTCCCTGTCACATGTACGACACTTTGGTTTTTCTATAAGCGTCGGAAACTTGTCGTCGGTTATCCGACACCTACATAACCGTCGGTTAAGCGACATTTAACTAACCATCGGTTGAATGTACATCGTCGGTTATCCGACACTTATTAAGCGACGGTGACGAAAATTTTTAACAACATTTACACCTACCGGCGTCGCTTAAGCAACGGAGAGAAAGGGTAAGCGTCGGATAAGCGACGTGAATAAGCGTCGCTTAAGCGATGGATAGAAAGGGTAACTGTCGGATAATTGACGTCAAGAAGCGTCGCTTAAGTGACGGATAGAAAGGGTAACTGTCGGATAAGCGACGTCAAGAAGCATCGCTAAAGTGACGGATACAAAGAATAACTGTCGGATAAGCGACATAACTAAGCATCGCTTAAGCGACGGAAGTGATTTTTTTTTTTTTAAATACCTGCAAATTGGGTATACAAAGTCTCCAGAACGATACTCGTTTGCTCAACCATATGGACAGTTTCAGAGCATAGCATTTAGTCCAGTACCAAGATTATGGAGAATCTTGTGACACTGAAATCTTAAGTTTCTCCAAGATCATCGATGCTTCAATCAAATGATGTATCATGAATCAGAACTTATGTTGAAATGCAAGGGAATAACGTGTTTTGAATGATAAGATAATGTACAGACATATCTTATGGAACAGAAGTGCCACCAGCAAATTTCTGAGAATTGTAGGAAGTATTTCAAAAGTACAAAGGTTTGACCAATAGCAATCCACATGGATATTCAAGGGAGAACAGCACTTCTAAGATAATTTCATGTTGGCATCTCCAACAAAAGTCAAGATCATTTGCAGAAAAATGAAATAGAGTTGTTGTCATAAGTTTGAACATCAGTAGAGGGCCAAGGCATTCCTTGTCAAAGGAGATAAAATTTGTATTGACATTGTTGAGAGTTTGGTTTAACAGATTTCCAAATCTACTTGCCTGCATATATTTTGTATCAATAGCATAGTATAAGGGTCTAAGAATATGACAAGTCAAGTTTGTATCCCAGGAAAATACAACTAACACTTGTATCAAAAGCTACTTACAGTCAGTTTAGAAGTTATCTTTTGCTAGTTAAACACCAACTTATAACATAGATGTCCTAGCTTTCACATCAATATAAGAAGGGAGTTTTAGTAAACGAGAAAGAACCAACTTCTAATAACTTTGGAGTCGGAAAACAACATTTTAGCCTATGTTTTACAAGGAAAAACAATGAAACAGAATATGCTAATTTTATTCAGTGCACTCAAAATATTGCCATCATGACTAATTCTAGGCTCAGACTGGACTAAAATATTGCTTTCAGCATCACTTAAATTGTAACTAAACCAATGGTTGTTAATTACACACAATATATTCAGTTTGATGTGACCGATGCAGTTGGAGTTTATGTTTCTCTATAGAAATATGTCCAGCAAATTTTGGCTTCCCAGATGCCACAGGAGCTGCTTTGGTAGCCACAAGAGGCCTGCAACCACACATTAAATTAGTAGGAAATGCATTAGAACAAGCACTTGGCATGATGAATATGCAAAGTTTTGATCACTTAATATTGTGCTTCTATAAAGTTTCTTCCCTCTTAATATGACACAATAAATCAAGGACTACATTTAATCAACACAAGCAACCAAAGTTTCTTAAAACAGGGCCAATACTCTACATCATCCCTGGAAATCCTAATTCAAAACATCTGTCATAAAAACATTCATCAAAAGAGTGCAGAAGATTAGAGGAAATTTTAAGCATGAATCAAGAATGCACTTTGCACAATCACGTCTCAAATTTGGAATATTTCAGACCAATATCATATAGGAATTCAAATGCTTCTCTCTTAAACCTAACCATCAGTTGTCTCAGGAGGTCTTCAGAATAGTAAGAACTTAGATGACCCAAGCAATGACCATTGACCCAAGCACAAACCTACTTAAACCCAAAACCCAGTTCTGATATGCCCCTTGAGATTGCAAAGCTCAAGGATGCATATTCCAAGTTCACATAAATAGTCAATGTGTCAATTATTGGAGACAAATGTAAACTTGAGGGGCATATCAGACCTGCATTGAGAGCCTCTGCAATTTGTATTTCCTATTATTGACATACGATTCATAAACAATTCTCTATGAAGCTTCTCAGCAACATGAGTATGCATTATGGATCGCACCATTGCTTGCTCTT
The DNA here is from genome assembly GCA_001517045.1 of Pseudotsuga menziesii. NCBI lineage: Eukaryota > Viridiplantae > Streptophyta > Pinopsida > Pinales > Pinaceae > Pseudotsuga > Pseudotsuga menziesii. Next base: position 166,931 of record LPNX011056923.1, read on the forward strand.
CTTGACCTCCAACAACATTATAAGCTGGAGACAAACACCTCTTAGTTGGCATTGGTGACTGATTAATGTAAGGTGGCCTAATCATTTAGAAAGACCCACTATGCTACTAAATAAGTCCCCCCATATTAGTCATTAAATTAAGATTCTAATTAATGTAAGTTGGCCTAATCATTACAAAAGACCCACTATGTTATTAAATAATGTCCACCATATTAGTCATGAGATTATACTTGAAAGATATTGTTTTGTACTTGGCTAGATCACTCTATCAGATATTGATGTTAAGGAAGCTGGTGCTTTGCCATGGAGTCCTGAATTGGGCAGAGACAAGTTGCTTGAAATTGAATACTTCATAAGTTTTAGCAGAATTCTACGCCATAATGTTCATTTTGGCCATACAGGGGAGCTATCACAGCTGGAAAATATCATTCTAGATATACTCTCTTAGCTTCAAACATTACACAAAGAGCATAGTGTGAAGGAAAGGGGTTGGTTATTCTTAAGGCATAGTGCATGGCTATCTTTAATTTTATCATTGCTCCAGGCAGGTCTGTGGAAAGTGTCTCTGAGAAAGATCCCAGTTTCAAGAGAGGACACATTTTGGATAGAGCAGAGGTAGAGCTGCAAAAATTGCTTTAAGTGAACCTAGGTTTGGAAAATTCAAAATATTGTACTACTCTGTATCAGAAGTGCATAGCCAATAGCATTTTTGAGCTTACACAAATCACTAAGACCATCTGAGACTCATCTTCCAAAGGCCTGATACAAGGATACAAGCATGTTTCTGAAAAATTAACAGAGAAGCCTTGGTCAAACACTAGTTCTAACAATGATTCTGCTAGTTGTAAAATTCCTGTTATGTTCTATGAAAAAATCCTATTAGGCTATACTTGCCAAGAGATCTGTTACACCGTGGGGATGAAATTATAAAAGTCCATCGCCTTAGGTTGGATGTGCATATGGTCCCACATCATAAATTACAAATATATGTGACCAAAGCTTTAAAGGCAAGAATAAAAAATAAGAAAGCAATACTGTAATAAAGCAACAAGCAAGTGACGACATTTCGAATAAAATCTGTTTTAAAATGGACATTTTGTTCAATCAATTACCAAAAAGAAAAAACTAGACAATACTTACTCTTCTACTCCTAGTGAGTGGCTGTCTGGGAGGCATCCAGGTGAACTCGATGTTGAGAGACAAAGAAAACTAACTAGAGGCAAAGCAGTGGAAGACCAATTAGTTTGTCCCAAGTTTGAAGAAATCCAAAGGGATAATTTTCCAAGATATAAAGCAAGCAAGGAACATGTAGGAAAATCTACAATAAAGAATAAATAAAAAAGCTCCAAATACAGAAAAATCAACAACAATACTGACTTTCAAGCTCAATGCATGGTAGGAAGGGCTCTAGAGAGTTATGCTGCTGAGAATAGCTGCAATTCTGTCTCTAGTAATGAAAGCTTCATGGCTCGAAAGTGCATCCCTAAAATCATCATGAAAGTGGATCTATGGACATCCCTAAGAGCCATGAACTGATCCTTTATCATTTTTTAAAGAAAGAGTTGATCCTTTATCATTTTTTAAAGAAAGAGATGACTGAGAAAGAGCTGACTGAGCATCAATGTGAAATCACCATGAAAGTGGATCTATGGACATGAAGATTAAAACAAAATATTCTAATGCAAGGGAACTTAAATCCCATCTTTCAAGTGGCTCTATCGTCAAATATCTTCTTACTATAAATAGCAGAGGCAGGCTTGCAGCAGGAGAAGGTGACAGAGTAACAATCTTAGATGCGAGGCAACTTATTGGACAGCCAGCTGTTGCACCATCTCAAGCAAACATTCCTGTTACTGATTTGATTCTTACACAGAGCTGCTTTGACATATTCACTCTGTCAAGACATTGCACACCAGATGAAGCTTAATTCCTTTATTATTTGCTTGGTAGGTTGGTAAAAAATGAAACTAATTTAGATATTTTCACGTTAGAGAAATTTGAAAAGATGAGTGTTTTGTATGTCAACCTTTTTTGCTACATTTTTGGACAGTGACTCACCAAATAGTGCATTGCTAGAAAAAAGGAAGGATTCTAACCACTAAAATTAAAGCAAAATCTGGGCATGATTGATGAACCTTAGTAGAAATTCACACAACCAAAAGTACATTTGGTGAGTTTGACTAAAACCATAGTTCCAAAGGAGTGGAATGTTATGAGACGACTCTAAAGATGCAGTTTGATATAAAGACTGAAAATTGGAAATGTATAAATTGAATGATAGAAAATCTTTCGCATGAAGGGGTAAAAAGCCTCCAATCATAGCCGGAATGTGTGCAAATGTTTATTGAGTCCTACTGCTATGGAATGATATTTTCCTAAAACATCATACCTAACCTA
>LPNX011056965.1:0-14636 GCA_001517045.1 Pseudotsuga menziesii
GGGGGGGGGATTGTAACTGCCCCCATAGGTTTCTATGAGGGGGGGTTAGAACCACCCTTAAAAGTCACTTTTGGGTGGTTTAGAACCGCCCCCAAAAGTCAATTTGAGGTGTGGTTTTGATCTCTTCCAAAACAGCCCCTAAAGGTCCAAATTTTTAGTGTCAGCTCTATCAGGGTTAGTTTTGTACAGATCGCCTCCAAAAATAAAACCGCCCACCAAAGTGAATTTTGAAGGCAAAAGATAACCCCTCCTAAAATTCAAATTTGTTGTAGCGCTTCAAAGAAACAACCCATTGTAACTCTGTCCTCAACATAAGTAGAGTATGTCGCACCTACAAATGCAGCATGCCAATCCATTGGATGTGGATAATTTTGAAAGATCTGTAGCAGAACCAACAAGAACCAACAACCCTTTTCCATGATAACACTTCAACCATTGCATTATCAAGGAATCATGTGTTCCATAAGAGAACCAAGCACATCGACACAAGATTTCATTTCATAAGGGAGTTGGTGAACAACAAAGAAATTTGTTTAGAATTTTGCATGCATGAATATCATCTTGCAGACATATTTAAAAAACCATTGGGAAGGAATACATTCCAGTATCTGCGTAGTTATCTTAGAATGACAAGTTCTGCATAGTGAACTCTATCATATACAGAGCAAGTTTAAGCTCTACAACATGTTGTAATATTTTTTTTTTGAGATCACCATCTTCTCATAATTAAGGGGGAATGTTGGAAATATTAATTAATTGTAGATCCGTATCAGATCTCATCCGACTCTGTCAGATTCTATATCAATTTTGTTTCTATAAAAAAATATGACAAGATGAAGAGTTCACGTCTCTCATATATAAACCAATCAAATTAAATTTCTAAACCTAAGTTCTTAGGTAGATAGTTATTACAGTATTTAATGTTAAGCTAGTAGATTCACAGAGAACCAAATTTTAGTTTTCCTATAAATAGAAGAAGAAGATTGTAAATCAATGAGATAATTCTGAGACAATTTTGAGAGAATAGTGTCTAAGATGAAGCTTCTGTGTGTTTGAAAGTGTCGAGAGCTGAAGCTCTGTAAAAGGTGAAATGTGTCTGTAAATTTCCAAGTTTATATTTACAACAAATAGTTCTCTGTTATGTCTCGACAAGTTTTATAAATCCATTGTTATGATTAAATACATATTTTATTTACTCGCACATTCTCTCCAGAATTACTTGAGTAAATGTTGTTTACATTTACAGGTTAAGTGAAAGACACAATGAATCCATAAGTAATTCGCGGAGTAAAAGTTTGTTTTTATGACAGAGTGGTCGACTCAAGTCTTCTTGAATGTTTGATTATATGATTTTGTAATTTTGTTCAATTATTGTTATGTCGAGTTTTACTCGATGTTACCGGCTGGTGAAAAATATTAGTCATTTCTTAAGTATTTAGACTAATAAATAGCTTTTGTGAAATTCGACTAAAAGTGGTTAAGTCAAAGTCAGTCCGTTAGTCAGTCTAAGTAAACATGTCGAGTAAATCGGTCAAAGTAAAACCTGTCGAAGTCAAGTAAGTCAGTAAAACCGAAAAGTAAGAAGTTCTCGAGGTAAAAAGAGTCTGTTTGAAAAGTCCAACTGAATTTAGTCTTTAAAAAAAAAAACTTGTCGAAATATTTTTGGTTAAGCTTAAATTCGACTTGTCAAAGTCTCGACGTGAAATTTTTTATGACTGATCTATAACTCAAGTTTAGTCGTTTCATAGTTGTTAACAGTGGCCACTTTAGAAGGAGAAGAGGGAGGAGAAAAACCAATGGGGGGAGTTGCAAGAGAATGAGAAGTGGGCGATGGCGTTGTCGGGGATTGAACTAGCACTGCATTAGGTGATGTTTCCTTGGAGGATGGTGCCGGTGCCAGTGACGAAGAGGCTCAAGTCATCAACCCCGATATGAAAATGAAGCAGAAAAGTGCACTAAATGGGTCCATCATGCATGCAAGTTATTGTTAGCATAGGATACTACAAATTCCTTTAGTGATTAAAACTCTATGGAATCGATCTGTATACCTAACCTATATGCTAGTTCGACAATATACCTGTGATGGGAACAAACGATTCAAAGCCTCGGAGAGAGTGTACAAAAAATTGGACCCTACATGACAATAATATTAGTCCAAAACAACTAGAAATGGCTAGTAAAGAGTCCAAAATATAGGATATAGGGAGGATTGATAATGACAACTACATCCAAAAGAAACAGTGTGATGGACGATGAGACATAAAAAGGAATGTAAAGTGTAGACCCAATGTTTGTGTATCCACTACCACCCCCATGAGAATGAACACTGGTGTTGAGACCGGGAAAAGGGAATGAAAATCCTCCACAAATGGAGTAGAGGATGGAATATGACCACTCCCAAATCTATGAGCAAGGTAAGGGGTTGTGGTGCCCCCAAGTCCAACACCAAGGTCCGCACTAGGACCTGGAGTGGGTGACGAGATACTGGTAGTGATATCAAGCATGCCGAACATAAAAGGACCCAAACTCAAGAGAACATAAATATACTCAAGTAAGCGCAGTCCGAAAAGCCAACTAGGGCACAAAGAGCACACTCATAAAAGAATCTATAGCCAAAATGCAAGCAATCTAAGGGGATGATAAGTGAGCTCCCGAATGCAACAGGTATGTCTCGCCTAGGAGAGGCTCGAAACTCCCATACACTACAAGCGAAGGTGTGTAACCAATTATAGTGGCCCTTAGCTTAAATGTGTAAAGAGACTATGTTGTCCAACCCCTACTTGGCTAGGATACTCACATAATAACCTCTATAAGTACCCCCTGTTATACCTAGGTAAGGCAACTAAGGTCACCCCAATATAACCAATGCTCAGGCAGACACTCATAGGAGGGATCGACCATATGTTGAGGGTAGCAAAGCCTGAAGCTTGAAAGCACCAACCGGTACCTCAAAAGCCTCCAGATATGAATACGATCATGGAAATATCTCCGGTGCTGACAGAAAGTGACCAAGGGCTATCCCAATCACAATCCTATACGTTGCCTCGTGCTTAAATCCTGTGTAAGAGGAGTGTCCTGAGAAACACTAATTATACCAAGGATTTCTCTCTCCCACCTAGACAGACACCTACTTGTTTTGTTTAGTAGTCTTGGAGAATTAATTCACAATGAACTATTCCAAAACTCTAAAACCTAATCTTGTTGATGAACCATATAAAAGAAAAGTGTGTAATTCATTTTAATTAAACGTTTATTTTAATAGATGTGATTACTCAAAGGGAAATGGCCATGCAACTAATGATATTATGAGTTAGCACTGAAAGAAATGTGCACACCTAACAAAAAATGCCTAGTGCAATTTTGTCGAAAGAAAAACGGGGTATGCCACTACATGAGATGCAAGTTTTTCCTTCAAATGAAAATGAAATCATTCCTATATGAAAGCCTAAACAAAATTGTCCTCCAAGAAATCCAATGCAAGTACCTCCTTAAATCCATATGTGAAATGCAAATAAGAATGCAATAACTATTTTGTATTTTCAATATTAAAGAATGAAAATGCAATAAAAATCATTAAAACTCTCAGTCTCTCTACAGCAAGTAGAAAACACAAGTCATGCAAGACACCAAGAAAAAAATACTAACGCAATAATTGCAAAACAAAAAACAAAACAAAAAAGGAGATAAATGACTAGAACTAATTTCAAATAAAAATCAATGAAAAAGTGGTCTCTGGTCACAAAAGAAGCAATCAACAGACAACATCAGTACCCAGGAAGACCCATCCACACTCACAACCCACCCAACAGCTTCCCACATCAAACTCAACAAAAAAAGGGAGGATGTACGTGATTGTTTAAAGAACAGTTGCTTATGTACGCGACTTTTGGCCAAGAACTGTTATCTTGAATCACTTCAATAACAAACTTCATTCATTTCTAAGAAGAAGTAAACAAATACTTATAAAATAACACAACAAAAAGACTATTCTCGTGATGCACATATTTGAAAAATCATTCAACCGCGTCAACAAGCCGACATGAATTGAGCTCCAATGAAGGAAGGAATCCCTTTATATATGTTTCTACTCGATCAGCTCTCAGAACTAAAGGAGAGACATACTCCCCTAGAGGAAACAATCATTAGGGGAGGTTCCTTTTTGTCTCTAGTGAAAATGTGAACTTATGCAGGTTGGTGGTAAATCAGTGGCGTTGGGGCGGATGTGTCCTTCCTTTTCTCAAGAAAATCCCTTGGAATATAAAGAGGGCGTGATATACCTTTTGAATGAATAGGAAAAGAAAAGGTGGAAGTAACCAAAGTAGGGGTCGATAGTGACGGTGGAAACAACCTAAACAAGGGTTGAAATCGATAGTGGAAGTAGCGCAAGCAAGGGTAAAGAGTTACTCCAATTCGAACTTGTGATGTCGATAGGAGTAGTTTAAGGTACCTCTTCCCCTTGAATCATAATTCACACGCCAAATGACAAGCTTAGTTGATCATAATTCTTGCAAACACTGATAGTGATATAGAATCATAAGGCAAGTTGTCCTCCTATAATGTTTATGGGCCTTTGAGTAGTGAAAGTTAAGCTATGTGTTCTGAATGTGTTTGGAGTTGAGCATTGAGCAACTAAATGGAATAAGTTGCATTTAATGTAGAAATAACATTTAAACTTAATTTTAAATATTTTAAAGTTTCATCATTATTTAAATTCTCCATTTAAACTTAATTTTAAATATTTTAAAGTTTCATCATCATTTAAATTTTGATAAATAATGTAGATGGAATGTGTTGACATGGCCAATTGTTGTAACCTTCTATGAAGGAAAAACTAGGCCCTGAAAGGGCATTGAAAGCTTGAAATTTGAAGCCTGCCTTTGTGGCTTGCCCTTCACAGCTTTTTCTTCTAAAATAAAAGCAAATATATTTCTAAAGGAAATTCTTCTTCTTCCATTATTATATCTCTGAACGATTTTGGGGAGAACGTTGCAAAATCGTTTTCATCTCTCCCCTCACATTTATCTTCACCTGCTATTCGCTGCTATAAGGTATAAGTTGCAGTCTAATAATCATAATATTCAGAAGAAGAAAAAAAGAACATTGTAATTATTCACAGGCATTAGCAATTCTCAGAAAAAGCAATCTCGTTGCTATTTGATTAAGGTGCACGTTTATGAGATCAGTCATCTTAATGTAATATTATGATCTAAATCATAAAAACTTCACATGATACATCCATTGTTCAAGCGCCATCAATTATGCTTTATTGTTTTCCACATTAAGCAAAGGTTTGGCTGGAATGATTGACTGTTTAAAAATGCATGCAGTATTATTACTGTCAACCTGAAGATCTGAATAAAAAATAAGGCAATCATCCAAGGAGTAAATAAAGAATATTTATTCTACATAAAAAAAAATGAAGTATACAATAAAGAATGTTCAATGAATCTGGTATTGGTGGCCATCGAGTCTGTCAAGCAGGAGTGAAATTATAGAAAAGAATACGAAAGAGAACAATAATCTAATCTCATTTAATCAAATCAAATCAATGTCGATGGAGAGACCGCCTGATGCATCTTAAATAAGGAAAGCGGCCCCTTGACCAACCAAGGCGGCTACAAATATAGCCATCTTCTCCAAACTGGCGGTAGAGATAGCCCCGCTAGTGGCGCTTGGTGAAGAAGCTGCGGTTGGGCCTTCAGCCAAGGGGCTAGATGCTGCGGGAGTTTGAGCTGTGGGAGAGGAGGCTGATCTTGGTGGTGTGGCCACTTTAGAAGGAGAAGAGGCAGGAGAAGGAGAAGGAGAAGCGGGCGATGGCGCTGCTGGGGATTGGACTGGCGCCGCCTTCGGGGATGCTGCCTTGGGTGCCGGTGCCGGTACGGTTGCAGGAGAGGCTGAAGTCATGAAGCCCAAGACAAAAACGAAGCAGAGAAGTGCAATGAATCGGCCCATTGTGTCTGCGAGCGAGTTGTTGTTGGCGAAGGATACTGCAAATTCCTTTAGTGACGGAAACTCTATGGAGTCAATCTGTTCCTCTGCTGAAGAAGACGAATAAGACCTTAACACAGAGAAAGAGAGTCGCGAAGGGTTTGAATAATGAAGGGAGGGTTTGATAGAATATATAGGTAATGCCTCAAGGACAATGAGGGAATCGTTTTACTTACACCACCATGCGATGTGGTCCACTTCTAACTGATTCGAGCTGCATGTCCGCGTTCCTACTCAACAGCCTGTCCGCCTTCCTACTCCACCACGCGAATCGCGATTGAGGCTGCCCTCCTACCATTTCATCCGAGCACCGGATCTACAGACCTTTGCTCATGGCGTAGTTTTACAGCGAAGTCAGGAGAGGCCAGTCTGTACATGAATTGGCATCGAGTTTGGACGTTGTCAAACACTCGTTCATTTGATAATGTAGCGGTTTTTTAAAGGTTGGGACTTGTGTAAAGTAACATAAAGTTGACCAAAATCAATCTGAATTAAGAACAAAGTATTTTAAACAAGAGCCACTTGGCGCCGTTAGGACAGTTGTGATGTGATGTTTGATGGTTAAGAACTTATGAATACGTTGTTTCAAAATTAAGCTTTTTCAAACTTTATATTTTGGTCGAAAATCAAGATGTGTAGTATTTGAAACTTTTTAGGTATCCATATTATAATTGGAAAAAGCATTTCACAAAACAATTGATAATAAAGACGAAAACCAAATTATATTTGCTTTGTATATGAAGAGAAGATAAAGTTGAAGAGGTGGCTAAATGTGGAAAAGAAAAGGGATATTACCCCAGGCAATTTTCCAGATGAAAAAAAAAGTTGAAGAGGTGGCACTATAGTTTTGATCAGGCTTCGGAGGGTATTAAGTTTAGGCATTTTTGGGTTCTCGTTGTTTTTCTTTTCGTTCTTTGGAACAAGGAGGCTTTTGAAGCCATCGACAACTATACTGTTTTCTTTTTGGGGTGGGTTACATGTTGGTTGAGATTGACATGTCAAAAGGGTTGTTGGAATGAATGAAAGATTGTTGGAATATCAGAAATTCTTGTTTGAGATCAGCATGGTAGAAAGGTTGTTGGAATATTAGAAAGTATCATCTATATTTCAAACTTAATTTTGCTACGGGATCTAAATTTTACGTGGTCCACTTCTGAAATTTGGGGTTCGAGATCCTGTCTTGACCAACTGGGGGGTTCTTTTAAGGCCTCTTTGAAAATGTTGATTTTGTTTACCTTGAACCATTCTGTTTGTGCCCTACTTAGAGAAATGCTCGATGTGGTTTAGATGGTATTACAAAGAGCTTGGATAAATTTCTTCTTAATGAATCTCTCCTCATGAAGCTTTTTCTATTCATATCTTGGGTGGATTCTACAAGAATTTCAGACCATTATCCGATCATTTGTCAATTTGAGATTGAGGGAGACAGAGAAAAACACCTTTTTAAACTCAACCATAGTTGGTTAAAAGAAGTGGAATTTAAAAAGCTCGTTAAAGATGTTTGGGATAAAGGGGATGATTCCTCTTTCTCTAATCCCATGGACAAGCTTTCGAAAAAGCTCAAAAAGTTAAAATACTCGATCATTAAATGATAAAAGGAGCGATGGGCTCAAGCCAAGTCCGATCATCTCAATATTGAAAATCTTATTGAGGTCATCTCTACGGGAAAGGGTGGTGGTATTTTATCCCAACATGATATGGAAAACCTCTTTAAATGGGAGAAGGAAAAATCAAAGATATTGAATTTCAACTTAGAGATGTGGCACTTAAGGAGTAGGGTCACTTGGTTAGAAGTAAGGGACCAAAATATGATTTTTTTTCATAAATTTGCAAAGAATAGAAAAATGTTAATTCAATATGGGATTTACAAGATGATAATGACAATATTGTCTTGGATTCAGGTAATCTTATGTGTTAAGCCTCTTCTCATTTCAAACATTTATATAAAGACCCTGAGGACTTCTTGGTTCGAGAGAAAATTAGTGTGATCAAGGAATATCCCATATTTTTCCCTCAGGAGGAAGGCAACAATATGTTCTTGCCAATGACTCTTGTTGAAGTTGAAGATGATCATTATCAAAGTTGAAGAGGTGCCACTATGGTTTTGACCCCACTTCGAAGGGTATTATGTTTAAACATCTATGGGCTCTCTTCCCTGGGCTTCCTCTCATGCTCTAGAACAAGGAGGATTTGGAAGCCATCGGCAACCATATTGGTTGTTTTCTGCATGTGGAAGATAAAATCTTATTTGATGTTGACAAAATCTCTGGTTGCATGTTGGTTGAGATCAACATGTCGAAAGAGTTGTTGGAGTGTCTGGAAATTGAATGGCGAGGCACGGTATTTAAGTCAATTTTGGATTATTGGAGAATCCCCTTTATTTGCTCCAAGTGAAAGTTTATTGGTCACTTATGGAGGCAATGCTTATTGTCGGGATCAGACTTAGGGTCAGATTCACAACCTAATATAGAGGAGTGGTCTTCAGAATATTCGAGCGACCAATAAAAACATGTGGATTCAAACAAGGCTCATGTGGTTACCTCTTCTCACCTTCTGGAGAAAAATTCTGGTATGGGCAAGCTAAACTCCTAAACCCTAGATTTTCTAATTTCGTTATCTCTCGTGGAACTTGATTTTATTAAGGGGACTGAGGCTAAAGAGGACAAGGCTGGTGAATAGATTATTTGTGGTGGTCCCTTTTTCTTTGGCACGGTATTCCTATTTAGCCTCACGATGATTTTTCCCAGAATGTTCTTGAACCAAAATGTCTTGACTCTCCTTTAAACCATATACCCCTATATCCCCCTCTCTCTGATGTGAATGTAGAAGGGACCTAGTTGGATAACCCTAACCTACCCTGTGAAAATTTTCGTCAGGAAAAGATGGTCATTGGGTTTGAGGTCCCTCCCAAAAAGGACAAACCTATTATTATACAAGAAATGGGGGTATGGGTTCTAGATTCCCGGGTCAGTTTAGGTTTTGTGGAAGTAGAGGAATCCTTCTCCGTCGAAGACCACACCAGTCCCAGTCCTAACATCTTAAATGATACTTAACCATATTCCTGTGATGCTCCCAATAAGGTTCCCCTTCAATCGTATATTGGAAACTCTAATTTGGGTGATCCCTGTCCAAAACAGGATAAAGAACCCTCCCTGGTGATGGATATATCTATTAGTAAAGTTCAATTTAGTTATCCCAGAAGGGGGCATTAAAGGGTGGGTTATCACGGGATTTTTATCCCATTAAGACTAGGAGTGCGGGAAAAAACTGACTCCCTCTTTCCCCTTCTTTGAACCATCCTTCCTCGAAATATTTTAAGGGTAGCCCGCTTACTCATTCTGATTCCAGGGAACTTAGAGATGTAAAATACCTTGCTAGTGTTAAATAATTATTTGTTTGTCCTAAAACATCAAGGGAGTGGGAGGCCTCCCGATATTTTTATCCTTCCAGCGTTGTTTGGCATGCATTAAGTTAGACATTATTCTACTTCAAGAAACTATGCTTACTGATGAAAAATATCATTTTTTTTATTTGGCCTCAAGAAATATTCCAAGGTGGTTTCTACTAGCTCAGATGGTCGCTCAGGGGGTCGTCTAGTGGCATGGGACCCTTGTAAATCAAATCTTAAAGATTGCTTGGTTTCTGCTGGCATCCTTTTAACAAGTAAAATGTTGGGGTTTCGATAAGAAGTAAACATACTTAATGTTTATGGGCCATACCAGGAAAAATAACTTTTCTAGAATAATAGTTTATCAGACGATATCCTTCATATGCCAAACTTTATTTTGGAAGGGGATCTAAATTTCACCTGGTTCGCTTATGAAATTTGGGGTTCGAGAGACTCTCTTGACCCACTAGAGGGGTTCTTTCAGGACCTATTTGAAAATGTTGATTTGGTTGACCTTGAACCATTCCCTTTGTGACCTACTTGGAGAAATGGCTGATGTGGCTTAGATGGTATTGTAAAGAGGTTGGGTAGATATATTCTAAATGAATCTCTCATCGGGAATATTTTTGCGGTTCAGATCTTGGGTGGATTGTACAAGAATTTCAAACCATTATCCGATCATTTGTCAATTTCAGTTTGAGGGAGATAAAGAAAAATACCCTTTTAAATTCAACCATAGTTGTTTAAAAGAAGTGGAATTTAAAAATCTCATTCAAGATGTTCGGGATAAAGGGGATGATTCCTCTTTCTCTCAATGCATGGATAAGATTTCTGAAAACTCATAAAGTTAAAACAATTAAACATTAAATGGGAAAAGGAGCATTGGGCTCGAGCTAATTCTGATCTAATCAATTTTGAAAAGCATATTGAGGTCATATCTATGGGAAAGGGTGATGGTATTTTATCCCAACATGATATGGAAAACCTCTTGAAATGGGATCAAGAAAAATTAAAGATTTTGAATTTCAATGCAAAGAAGTGGCGCCTTAAGACTAAGGTCACTTGGATAGAAGAAGGTAACCAAAATACAAAGTGTTTTCATAAATTTGTAGAGAATACTAAGAAATGTAAACGCAATCAGGGATTTACAAGATGAGAATGACAATATTGTCTCAAATCAAGGTAATCTCATGTCTTTAGCCCCTTCTTATTTCAAACATTTATATAAAGACCCCGAGGACTTCTCGGTTTGAGAGAAAATTAGTGTTGTAAAAAAATATCCCAATTTTTTTCCTAAGGAGGAAGGCGACAGTATGTTCTTTCCAGTGACTCTTATTGAAGTTGAAGAGGGTTTGAAAGATTCGACAAGTTCTAGGAGTCCAGTGAAACCTCTATCATTTGCAACAAAATAGGCCCTTTCCATAGACTTCATTAATTCCATTAGTGTTTTCCACCATCCATGCATATTAACAAGAGAAACCTCCACCATTAACAGAAAATAGGCAACCTCAGTCCCATGGAATTAAGAAATGTTGTGAGGGATTTCAACCCTCCACTTTTTTCGATAGATTAAATATTCGCCTTTCACACCAAAATGGACCCTTTCAAGAGTTTTCAACCATCCACATGTCCTCATAGGTTGATGGACCTTCTTACAGCTTCCTTAATAACAATAAAAAGGAAGGATGATAGAAAAAATACTTGACTTAACCCTCTGACTTAACCCTATCAAGACTTCAATGAAGGATGTAAAGACTTCATCTATAAAGATTAAGAAGTATGTAAAAAAAATCCCATAAGTCCATTACATCCACTTATTTGAAAACCTTGTTTTCGAAAGAATTTATATTTTTAGAAAATCCAACTTAACTCTCGTTAGGTTTACCTAAATCTAATTAAATGAAAATCCCATCCTTTTTCCTAGTTCCTAATATATGTTTAGATTGTTTATCTAAATATTTACTACATGCTACCAAAGCATGCTCTTACTAAGCCACTTTTAATCTTTGGGAATGCATGTTTACAAAATAGCGCTAAATGGTTTTAACATGTTACACAAGTTCCAAATTTTGCACAATAACATGCCACATGTCATTAACATCTTATTTCATTTGTAAGCGCTAAATGGTTTTAACATGTTAGATGAGTTCCAAATTTTGCACAGTAACATACCACATGTCATTAGCATCTTATTTGATTTGTAAAAACTATCTTCGAGATGCTTATCAAGGATGGTTATTTGTATGTTTGGACAAGTAGATTCAAAATTGGTTAAATTATTCTGGATAAGGGAAATATTAAGATTTGGCCACCTTGGTGAAAGCATTTTGGAATTCTTTCACCGTCTCTAAGGGGTTAAACCCAAGGCAGATTGAGAATTTGTTATTTTCAAATATTATTCTTGGAAATGTGGATTCAGAATGGGTTACTTTCTTGATGGGAATCTTAAAATTGGGTAAGTTTTGTGAACAAGATCCACAATATTAGTGTCTTGATTTATAGAGAAGTTTTCTAGACATCCATGTGTGTAAGGATCACATTTGAAAGATGAGGTTCTATTTAACTTCCAAGGGCTATATATGTTGAACTCTTCAATGATGACATGTTAAAATACATTATTCCTTTCATATGAAAATGTAGAGATACATCAAAATCTCATTGTATATTAAAAACAATGTAATCAAATTCTTCAATATACTGATAAAATTTGCATGGTTCTACTAAATGGTTTTTAATTAACATTGTCTAACCCAAGAACCCATATAAAATAAATTTTAGAAATATAAAAGTACTTACATAATATGAAGAAATCAATTGAAAAACTCAGATTGAGTCGACAAGTAATAAAAATTCTAACAAAATCAAGGTTGGATGAAAATGAAGTACAATCTATACAATGTCGAATGAACATAGAGGTCGATAAATACAAAAGATGGAGTGAATCTTAAAATGTATGTTCATGAATACCAAAACTATTATCTTGAATCACTTCAATAACAAAGTTCATTCATTTCCAAGAAGAAGCAAACAAATACTTATAAAATAACACAACAGAAAAACTATTCTCATGATGCACACATTCCTGAAAAATCATTTAACCGCATAAAAAACCGTACCGATATTAAGCTCCAATGAAGGAAGGATTCCCTTTATATATGTTTCTAGCTACTCAACTTTGAGAACCAAAGGAGAGACATACTCCCCTATAGGAAACAATCATTAGGGGAGGTATCTTTTTTGTCTCTAGTGAAAATGTGAACTTATGTAGGTTGGTGATAGATCAATGGTGCTAGGGCATATGTGTCCTTCCTTTTCCTAAGCAAATCCCTTGGAATATAAAGAGGGCATGATATACATCATGAATGAATAGGGAAATAAAGGGTGGAGGTAACCTTTAAGTAGGGGTCGATAGTGACGGTGGAAACAAGCTAAACAAGGGTTGAAATCAATAGTGGAAGAAGCGCGAGCAAGGGTAACGAGTTACTCCAATTCGAACTTCTGATGTCGATAGGAGCGGTTTAAGGTACCTCTTCCCCTTGAATCATAATTCAAGGGCCAAATGACAAACTTAGTTGATCATGATTCTTGCAAACACTGATAGTGATATCCAATCATAAGGAAAGTTGTCCTCCTATAATTTTGGGGGGGCTTTGAGTAGTGAAAGTTAAGTTGTGTGTTGTGGATGTGTTTGGAGTTGAGCATTGAGCAACTAGATGGAAGAAGTTACATGTAATGTGGCAATAACATTTAAAGTTAATTTTTAATATTTTATAGTTTCATCATGATTTAAATTTTGATAAATAATGTTGATGAAATGTGTGCCAGATTCTCTTGAGCTTCTACCTTCGTTGTTGTCTAATCATCCATTCTTAACCATCTAAAAATTTGACAAAAAAAAAATTGGAACATCCTTGCAATTACAAAGTTGCAAAATAATAGTCAATTTTATTATTGAATGGCCCACTACACCATTAATTTTTTGGAATGGCAAAAATTGTTGTACCTTTCTATCCAGGGAAAAATAAGCCCTCAAGGGCATTGAAAGCTTGAAATTTGAAGCCAGCCTGACTGACATGCTCTTCAAAGCTTTTTCCTCTTAAAATGAAAGCAAATATATTTCTAAGGGCAACTCTTCTTCTTCCTTTATTATATCTTTGAACGATTTTGGGGAGAACGTTGCTAATTCGTTTTCACCTCTTCCCTCACATTTATCTTCACCTGCTATTCCCTGCTCATTTCATACTATCCAAGATATATATTTAGTATCTAAATCGTAAAAACTTCATTGCATTGTTCAAGCGCCATCAAATTACGCTTTATTCTTTTCCACATTAAGCAAAGGTTTGACTGGAATGATTGACGGGTTTAAAAACGAATGCAGCATTATTATTCCCAACCTGAAGATCTGAAGAAATGAAGTATAGAATCAAGAATGTTCAATGAATCTGGTATTGGAGGCCATCGAGGCTGTCAAGCAGGTGTGAAATTATAGAAAAGAATACGAAAGAGAACAATAATCAAATCAAATCAAAGTCGGATGGAAAGACCGGCTGATGCAGCTTAAAGAAGGAAAGCGGCCCCTTGACCAACCAAGGCGGCTACAAATATAGCCATCTTCTCTAAACTGGCCGTAGAGACAGCCCCGCTAGTGGCGCTTGGTGGAGAAGCTGTGGTTGGGCCTTCAGCCAAGGGGCTAGATGCTGCTGGAGTTTGAGCTGTGGGAGAGGAGGCTGAGCTTGGTGGTGTGGCCACTTTAGAAGGAGAAGAGGCAGGAGAAGAAGAAGCGGGCGATGGCGCTGCTGGGGATTGGACTGGCGCCGCCTTCAGTGATGCTGCCTTGGGTGCCGGTGCTGGTGCGGGAGAGGCTGAAGTCATGAAGCCCAATGAATCGGCCCATTGTGTCTACGAGCGAGTTGTTGTTGGCAAAGGATACTGCAAATTCCTTTAGTGACGGAAACTCTATGGAGTCAATCTGTTCCTCTGAAGACGAATAAGACGAATAAGAGAGTCGCGAAGGGTTCGAATAATGAAGGGAGGGTTTGATATAATATATAGGTCATGCCTCAACGACAATGAGGGAATCGTTTTACTTACGCCACCACGCGATGTGGGCCACTTCTAACTGATTTCGAGCTGCCTGTCCGCGTTCCTACTCAACAGCCTGTCCGTGTTCTTAATCCACCACACGAATCGCGATTGAGGCTGCCCTCCTACCATTTCATCCGAGCACCGGATCTACATACCTTCGCTCATGCCGTAG